>CAWUFW010001666.1:0-250000 GCA_963921515.1 Calotriton arnoldi
CAGCGGAAGCGGCTCTTCAGGAGACCAAATGTCCGCTCAATCACTCTCCTGGTCCGACCATGTGCCTCATTGTAGCGCATCTGGGCTGGTGTCACAGGGTTCCTGAGGGGTGTCAGCAACCACGGCATGTTGGGGTATCCCGAGTCACCTACGGACAGACAAGTGCACATTAGCTGACTTGGAAAAGTGAGCGGAATACTACAGATCAGATCACACACAATGGCACAAAGTCAGTACACACCGACAAGCCAGGCACGCTGTTTCTGCATCTGTGCCATCATCCGGGGGATGCGACTACTCCTCATCACAAAGGCATCGTGTGCTGAACCAGGGAAACGGGCACACACGTGTGTGATGGTCATATCTGCAAGACACACCACCAGGGCATTGACCGAGTGGTAGTGCTTGCGGTTCCTGTAGGCCTGCTCCTGGGCCTGTGGTGGTACCAAAGCCACATGTGTCCCATCAATGGAGCCAATGACATGCGGCATCCTCCCCAGGGCATAAAAGTCACTCTTCACGTCAGTGAGTCGTCGCAGTCTAGGGAAATAGATGTACCGGTTCAGGAATAGCAACATTGCCCCCAAAACATCGCGGAGCACACGGCTCAACATGGTCTGTGACATCCCACCAGCAGTCGCCACAGTATGTTGGAAGGTACCGGTGGCAAAGAAGTGTAGGGCTGCCATCACCTTCACCTTGGGGGTCAGCGCTGTAGGATACGGCCGGCCAGGCTGCAAATGTGGGGCCAACTGCACTGCCAAATCCTCAATCAGCTGCCTGGTGAAGCGGTACCGTCGGATGCTGTCCCGTTCCACCATCGTTGCCAGATCTGGGAATGGTCGATGGACAGCAGGAGCCCTGCAGTGCAGAGGAGAAGTAAGCAAGATTGTCAGTCACCCACATATGCGGCATTGAACACACTCAATATCCCAACATACATCATTATGAGGCACAACTACATAAAGTGTGCAGTTCCGTAAGGACATGTATGGTACATACATGGCCAACATCTGTCATCACGGTCCAACAAGTGGCATCAATTAGTCCCAGGTTGGCCCATTGGATATCATGAGGCCGTGTCACAGTTCCCATCTCCTGCTGCCGTGTCACAATCACCCCCCACAGTGACATGTGAGGACAGGTGTGCCCCAGGCATCACAGCTCAACGACAGGTACATTCCCAGGGACCCTGTATTGCCACATGGACACTGGCATTACATGGAGTATCATGTATACACCACAGCAAAACAACCATGACCCCCACAGGTAGTGGTCCCACTTGCCACGGCAGGACAGACATGGACGTCTGTGACACACACACGCACAACATCAAAGTCCATGCACACACAACGTGGATGTGGAGACTGTGTCCCATTGTGCACATGAAATCAGAGACATTGTAAACACTACATGCACACAGACTGTGGAGGACCATCACTATTGTGCCACTGGGACACCCTGGCTCAAACATACCGTCCCACATGGGACTCACGGGGTATGTGACATGACATACACATACACCACCGTGAAATGTGACCATGGCACATGCACAGATATGAACAGTTGCACATCACAGTGGTCATGCACACGTAACACCCAGGATCCTGTCCCCATGAACACGTGCACAGCCTGGGGGTGGCTGCCCCCAGGTGGCACCCACAGGACAACATGTACACCAACATGCACACAATAGGAAATGCAGCCTTACATGCCTTATCATACAGTTTGGACAGGCTGTCGTGTTGTAGGTGTGCCCCTCACTCCCTGGGAGCTATCTGTGGCTGGCATATGTCCATCTGAGACAGGCATGGTGACATATGCCAGTCACTTGTACAGGGATGCGTTGAACAGCAATGGACCGATCGGTGCCCCCGGCCGGCCCATTGCATTCAATGTGTGCGTGGTGACAGCGTTGCACCCCTGTACGCGTTAAACAGCAATGGACCGATCGGTGCCCCGGCCGGCCCATTGCATTCAATGTGCGCGAGTACGCGTTGTGCCCCTATGCGCGTTGTACTGCAATGGATCGATCGGTGCCCCGGCCGACCCATTGCCTTCAATGTGTGCAGGTGCGCATTGTGCCCATGCAGCGTTAGTGCAGCGTTGTACCCCTGTACGCGTTGATCAGCAATGGACCGGTCGGTGCCCCCGGCCGGCCCATTGCATTCAATGTGTGCGAGTGCAGCGTTGTGCCCCTATGCGCGTTGTACTGCAATGGACCGATCCGGTGCCCCGGCCGGCCCATTGCATTCAATGTGTGCAGAGTGCGCGTTATGCCCTATGCCGGCGTTGAGTGCGCGTTGTACCCCTATGCGCGTTGATCAGCAATGGACCGGTCGGTGCCCCGGCCGGTCCATTGCATTCAATGTGTCGCAGTGCAGCGTTGTGCCCCTATGCGGCGTTGTACTGCAATGGACGATCGGTGCCCCGGCGACCCATTGCATTCAATGTGTCGCGGTGCAGCGTTGTACCCCTATGCAGCGTTGTACTGCAATGGACCGATCGGTGCCCCGGCCGGCCATTGCATTCAATGTGTGCTGGTGCAGCGTTAGTACCCTATGCAGCGTTGATCAGCAATGGACCGATCGGTGCCCCGGCTGGCCCATTGCATTCAGTATGTCTTGAGTGCAGCGTTAGTGCCCTATGCAGCGTTGTACTGCAATGGACCGATCGGTGCCCGGCCGACCCATTGCATTCAATGTGTCGCGAATGCAGCGTTAGTACCCCTGTACGCGTTGATCAGCAATGGACCGATCGGTGCCCCGGCCTGACCCATTGCATTCAATGTGTCTTGAGTGCAGCGTTGTACTGCAATGGACGGTCGGTGCCCCGGCCGACCCATTGCATTCAATGTGTCGCGAGTGCAGCGTTAGTGCCCCTATGCGCGTTGTACTGCAATGGACCGATCGGTGCCACCGGCTGCCCATTGCATTCAATGTGTCGCGAGTGCAGCGTTGTACCCTGTGCGCGTTGATCAGCAATGGACCGATCGGTGCCCCGGCCGGCCCATTGCATTCAATGTGCGTGGTACGCGTTGTGCCCGATGTACGCGTTGTACTGCAATGGACGATCGGTGCCCCGGCCGGCCCATTGCATTCAATGTGTCGTAGTGCAGCGTTGTACCCCTGTACTGCGTTGATCAGCAATGGACCGATCGGTGCCCCGGCCGGCCCATTGCATTCAATGTGTCGGGTGCGCGTTGTACCCCTGTACGCGTTGTACAGCAATGGACCGATCGGTGCGCACCCATTGACAATGGCCTTGCCTGGCAACGGACGCGTTTTCGAATTTCGAGCGAGTCGGTTGCTGGAAATTCAGTTGGTCACCCACAACAATGTTGCAAAATCATGTATGTCATGAAGTTGAAGATTTGAAGGATGCTGTGGGCGTGTATTGGTGCTGCTATTCTATGGATTGGCCAGATTCAGAAGATGCAAACGACTTGGACCTATCACTTTGGACACAAGGGACAGTATCTGCCTCTCCAGCACATATATATATTGCTGGCTGTTCCCCTGAGAGCTCACTTGCCTGCACTACATGCTCCAGGACGACATCTGCCACTGCACTGCTGCTGTCTCTGCCCCTCTGGACCCTGCAATGGCACGTACTGTGGAGAGAGCCCCAGCCTTCAGCCTTGAGGAGAACCAGGCCCTGCTGGACAGCCTACTTCCACAGTACAGCAAGCTGTATGGGACACGAGGGGAGCAGGTGAGTGTTCTGTGCACTGCCTTTCTGAATGTGCATTTTGTCTGACTAGCAATGCTGGAAGTCTGCACGCCACTGGCTAGCAGGCTCACTGAGTAGTTGTCACCCCCCATAGTGTGTAGTGACATGCACTGGACAGGTATGGTGCAGTGACAGTGCATTTGAACAAGGTTTTACTTCCCATGCAATGATACCATGTAGTGACGTCTGGCAAACTGTCCATGGGCAGCTTTGCACTGCCTGTGTACATCATGTGCCCCTGTGATTGAGACATGTATATACAACTGTGTCATGCATGGATATGTTGCATGTGTAGTAATGGCCTTTTCACTTTGTCATCCTGATAGGTTAATGCCCATCGGAAGCAGGAGATCTGGAAGGACATCGTCCGGGCTGTCCGGTCCGTGGGGGTCTACAAGCGCAGGATCCGCAACTGCCAGAAGAGGTGGCAGGACCTTCGGGGCTGGACCCGGAGGATTGCACGGGTCCAGCTGAAGCTGTCGCCTCCTTGCAGGAGGGGCGGAACACGGACCCTGACCCCCACATGCTCCAGATCCTGGCGGTGGTGTTTCCAGACCTGGATGGGCAGCTGAAGGCCAGACAGCAGCAAGGAGGGGGTGAGTCAAAGACTGCACTGTGAACTCTGTATTACATGCTTTGTGCCCTCCTCTGGCCTGGTTCAACTGCCACAGTGCAGCAGTCATGTTGTCCAGGAGCCATGTCCCTCTATTGTGCACTGCCCACTCCTCATCTGATACCCAGGTGTGGCCCTTACATTCAGGGAATTGTGTCACTTGGGACTGTGTCCTTGCAGTTTGCTTCACTAAAGGTGGGGGACAGCATCTGTTTCCCTAACTCTGTTGTGGGCATCATGGGTGGGTCCATTGTTCACACAACGCCTGTGTTCGGACATGTAATCTGCGTGTTGCTTTGATATGCGGTCCACTTGCTGAGCTGAGCCACCACATGTGCCTGGGGTATGTGGCACACGCCCATGCAGCGGGTGCGAACAATGTTTGGGCCCCAGGAGTGTGCAGATTACGTGTGTCACACATACATAGCCAGCTATCCACTGTCCAGGGCTCATCCCTCATTCATGTGGGGCAGGACAGTCATGCCTACTCCAGGCCATGCAATGCACTCTGTACTCCCACTCCCGTGTATCAGCTGACACATTGTGCGCAGTGATTTGACCCCTCAGGTGTCTGCCTCTGTGTCAGTGTGCTGTGGATTAGTTGCCAGGACTGCTGGGGTGTTTCTTGGTAGGGGCTCAGCATGCCACTGGAGATGTGACCATAGGAGACGATACTTGTGTGTCACATAGGTGTTTGATCAGCTGCCCGTGCAGACTGGGGTATGCGAATGTGAAGTTCAGGCAGCTGTTCCCCATTCACAGCAGATTGTGAGGGGCTCAGGTTCAGAGGGTAGTGTCACAGGTCTCCCATATGTCCAATCGGTATGACCTGGACAGATGAGGGTTAAGATGATGTGTTGTGTGGGGGATGTACATGTGTACTTGTGCAGCTCCAGGACTTGCATTCCCCATGACCTACTATTGTGACACAGTGCAGAGTGTTGTTGTCTGGCTGCCAAGTCATACATCACTGAGACAGTGATGTATGACTTAGCAGTCATGCCTCCGCCATGGCTTGTGTCTACTTATTGGTGATCCTGCAGGGGAGTGACATGTGCTACATGCACACCATTGTGGCGATGGCTATCAGGACATGGGTGCATCATGGTGTCTGTCGCTGGTATGCATCACATGCATTTCCTATTTGACTCTGGGCATCCCTTTCATCCGGAAACCTGTACTGACTCAGTGGCAAGAGTTGTGATGTGTGCATGTCCACATGCTACACCGTGTCCTCTGCACTGTCCAACTACTGTGTAGTTGGTGCATGTGTCCACACTGGGGTGTTGCAATCCAACAGACACCAGACAGATGGGTGCAAGGCCATGTGGGATGTGAGTGCCATGGTTGGCATCAGACTGACAATTGGCTTCTCCTGTTCAGTTAGTGCACTTTTAGCAATGTACAACTAATGATGCCAGGGCTTGCTCTGTAATGTGCTGTGCTCACAGTGGTGTGTGCGTTTGGTGCAGGTGACTGATGTCTGTCTGTTTCCCCATTGTTTGCAGATACATCCACGGCCACGGAAGGGGACAGCTCCACGGACCAGGAGGAGCCGGAGAGCCAGACTGGGTCAGCAGCCGAGGAGTGGTCGGAGGGACCCAGTGGCACGGAGGGCGAGGGGAGCCACACCGAGGAGTCCTCAGCACCATCCACCTCAGCTGAGGACCAGAGCAACTCGGAGGATGACTCCCTTATGGAGGCGGGTGTCAGCAGCCACCACACCCCAGCTAGTGTTGCTGTCCCCGCCACCACCAGCACCACCACCGCCCTCCCATCGGCTCCCATTCCCCAGGTCCGTGTGAGGCTCCCATGTTCGGGAGCGTGGTCTCCTTTGGGCCAGGCACCGCACCCCCTGCCCCTGTGTCCCCTGCTGCCCTGAGTAAGGAGTCTGTGTACCTCCTTCGCCAGCTCCATGTAGGGCAGACAGCCATGCTGAGTGTCCTCCATGCGCACACCGCTCTGTTGACTCAGCTGGTGTCGTTCATGGAGGGCATCTCATCGGGCATGTCTGACCTACAGAGGGGCAATAGGTCCATGGACTCCTCCCTGACGGCAGCAGTGTCCCTCCTCAGACAGTCCCTCACCCCTCCTGCCTCTGCTCCATCCACACTCCCCAGCACCTTACCCGTCCCAAGACACACACACACCGGCACAGGCACACACCAGCACACACACATCCAGCACACAGACACACACGCCACAAACAAAACGCACACGCACGCACAGTCAGGGGACTGAAACCAGACTCACAGGGGATGGGGCCCTGGAACACACACACGCATCCACGAGCACTGCGCAGTCCTCAGTTGCCTCTCCCTCCAAAACACCCTCCCTTGCCTCACCTGCAACCCCAAAGACCCAGCGCCTCTTCCTCAGTGACCTCGGCCTCTTCCCCTCGGATCCAGCTGCTCCAGCATCCAGGGGGAAGAGGAAGCCCACCCACACGGAGCAGAGTGGCCCTCGCCGCCGGACACCCTCCCCCAGGCGCAGACAGACTGAGGCCCCCACCCGCAAGTCCCCCGGAGTCGTAAGAGCAAGACCCCGCCGCCGCCCTGCAGCTCAGGCACCAGGTCTCCTTCCTCCATCCCTCAGGCCCCCACTCCACAGGTGCCCCACCACACCCTGCCCCAGGTTCCCCCACCCACAGATATACCATCCCCAAGAGGATCCGGCCTTCTCCCCCTGCCACTTGCTCTCCCGGCACCACACCCCCGCTGCGCTTGTCTGTGCCACTGATGTGGTGAGGGTGTCCTCCCCTCTGTCCAGCCCACCTTGCCTGTTCCCCATTCTCCTCCCCTGGTGGTAGGCACTGCAGTGGAGTCCACTACCACCCTGTCTGACTTGGGCACTGCAGTGGCGGACCTGTCCACTCCATCTGCAGGGTCCACTGCAGTCGTGCCGGCACCCACAACATCTGAGTCATGCCCCCCAGTTGTGCCGGCACACACCATGTCAGACACCTCCACTGCAGTTGTCAGTGGCTCTCCAGCACCCACCACCCCTTCCCTGCTTCCTCCTGGTGAGCCCTGATCCTGTCCCTGCGGTGCCTGGCCTGCCCCCCGGTTGCCCCTCCTAGTGGATTGTCCCTGGTTTTGTGCAGGCATGCGTAGGGTGACATCTGCCACTGTCACCAAGTTTGGACTTTGACAATGGACTGGCCATTGGCCTTTGTGTTTTTCCTGGACTTTGTTTTCATTCCACACATATGCTGAATAAAGCAACTTTCTGTTCTCTAGTGCTTGTGCTTCTGATGTACATGTTGTTGATGATGCTAACCATGCCCTTGCTGCAGTGATGGTGATATTTGGTCTCATGATAATGAAGTGTTACTGTGCAGGAACCCATGTGGTCCAGGGGGAATGTGTCCTATCCTGTGGTGTATCCATGTCATCCATAGCAGCATCTGAGGGTGTCATGTGTTCAGTATTTGGCAATGGTATTTCCTACTTAGATTAGCTATTTCACATCTGTGGCTTCCACCCCTGCACATCTGTTGTGCCTGCCATTGTTCAATTCGTCTACTTCCCTGACCGTGTGGCCATCTCCACTGGACATGCAGGTTTGGGCATCAATGGGGAAGGACTCATCCGTGTAGTCAGTGCAACATTGCTATACAAGTGTGTTGGATCTGTGCTGATGATTCCGTTGGCACTTCCATGACCAGGCTGATGTGACGGGAGCCCTCATTTGGTGCTAATTGTTGATTGTGTGACCAAGTGCTCAACTGACATGATGGGGCCCTACTGAGGCAACATATGGCACAGCTTTCCTCACACAGGAGTGGAGTCCCCTCATGGCAGTGTGTACTCCTGTGACATTGCCTGCGCCCAAGGTGTGTGTTGTATGTGCATGTCTGTGTGTTCACTTCCGTTTAGCTGTGCATGCTGTGTTCCCTAGTGTTGTACCTGTTTGTGATGCTTGCTGAGTTGACCTATGTTCCCCCAAAGTCTTCTCCCTGGGTTCTCTGTGATGTGGGTGCATGGCACATTACTGGTCATCAGGGTGTCACCCATAGGTGTGTTTGCTGTCAGGGCTGAGTTTGTGTGCAGACGCAGATGGGTCACAGTCAGGTTTCCCCTTGGCACTTGTTGTTTGCCCCTGTCATGTGATTTCCAGTTTGTGTTATCTTTCAGTGATTGTGACACGTTGTGTGTGTGACTGCTGGCACTCCTCAGGGTCCGGGAATGCAATGTTGGTTGTTGTCTATGTGTGTTCTTTGTGGGTGACCTTGGCTTCTTCATTGGTGTGTGACTGTGGCTGGGATCCCATTGGTTGGTGTGGTATTGCCGTCATGTCCATGTACAGCGTAGTGTGCAGTGTGTCAGACATTCAGGAGTCTTGTTGAGTGGCCATGTGTGATGTGTTTCTGCACCTTGGTTCCCACCCACCACCCTGGAATAGTCATGGGTGCATGTGCAATGTCACCAGTGCATGTGTGCTTCACTGCTGCACATTGTTGGAGGTCGAGGGGTGTGGTGTTGAGTGTGTGCAGATGAGAGTTGTTGCCCGGCTAGGCTCCTGCCTCCATGTTGGCCTTGGCTTACTGGCCATGCTGATTGATTTGTGCTTGTGTAGGTGTGATGGTAGTTTGTTGCTCAGGACACATGACTGTGGTTCACAGTGTGAACCACATTTAGCTTTGTCATCACAGTGGGATTGTAATGCAGCCCAGGGTCACCACATTGGGGGTGGTGCTGTGGTGTGTCTGTGTCTTGCTGTGTCAGTTGCTGTTCCTATGTGCCTGTGTGACATGTGTGATTTGTGCTCCCTCTCATCTGACAATGCCTGCTTGCCCACATAGGGGATTTGGATCCATGAGTTACCTTTGTGTGGCACTGTATGCACATCTGTATGATTGGTATTCAGGTCTCCTCATGTGTTGTGTGGTTGCCTGGGGACACTGGCACCCCCTCACCTGTTGTGTATGATGTGCAGTGTGGGTCTGCCTGTTTGTGTTTGTGCATCTGCACCACTGCATTGGCATATCTTGGGTGTGCCATTGGCTGTATGTAGTTTGGTGGGTTTCCCCTGCTGTCCCTGGGACTCCTAGGTCATCGGTCAGCACAATGATCATGGTTTGTGTGTCCCATTGCTGCCATGGTATGGTATCTGTTCACCTCACATCTGCAGTCTCCACAGGGTATCTGCATTTGTGTGCCCATTGGTGCGAATATGTGGGTCTGCATTCTGATGGTCACTTCTGTCATTGTGTCATTGATGAATGTTGACAGTGTCAGCCCCCATGGGTGTTGTTTGTCTGCACATGGCCAAAGGTATGTCTTATTTGCACTGCAGTATTTGCCTCCCCCAATCTATGTTGCAATGGGACACATACACTACTTTGCCACTGATGTGTTTTGTTCTGTGACCAGGAATCATCCATGCAGTTTGGCAGTTGCAGCTCTTTCTTTGTCAACACTTACCTTTTGGTCACTGTGATGATGGGGGTTTAGACCCCATTGCCACAATGTTCAAAAGGTGCTTCAGCTATGGACCCCACACTTACCTTTTGGTCACTGTGATGATGGGGTTTGGACCCCATTGCCACACTGTTCAAAATGTTCTTCAGCTATGGACCCCACACTTACATTTTGGTCACTGTGATGATGGGGGTTTGGACCCCATTGCCACACTGTTCAAAATGTGCTTCAGCTATGGACCCCACACTTACATTTTGGTCACTGTGATGATGGGGGTTTAGACCCCATTGCCACAATGTTCAAAAGGTGCTTCAGCTATGGACCCCACACTTACCTTTTGGTCACAGTGATGATGGGGGTTTAGACCCCATTGCCACAACGTTCAAAAGGTGCTTCAGCTATGGACCCCACACTTACCTTTTGGTCACTGTGATGATGGGGGTTTGGACCCCATTGCCACACTGTTCAAAATGTGCTTCAGCTATGGACCCCACACTTACCTTTTGGTCACTGTGATGATGGGGGTTTAGACCCATTGCCACAATGTTCAAAAGGTGCTTCAGCTATGGACCCCACACTTACCTTTTGGTCACAGTGATGATGGGGGTTTAGACTCCATTGCCACAATGTTCAAAAGGTGCTTCAGCTATGGACCCCACACTTACATTTTGGTCACTGTGATGATGGGGGTTTGGACCCCATTGCCACAATGGTCATGGCCTGCTTGCATTGTGGGGGCCACACACATATATGTGTGGCACATGTGCTAGGGGGTCACATTGTATGTTCAAAGTCATGTTCGGTGTTGTAGGCATTTGACACAGTCTACACACGCTTGTCATGGTGTTGGGGGATGTCTTTTTCTTGCATTCCCTAGGTTGTGGTGTGCTGGTTGTGTCATGCATTGTCCATCCTATGAGTGGGGGTGGTAGTGGTGGTAGGCATCCAGCCCCCCCTGGCTAAGGGTGGTGGTAGGCATCCAGCCCCCCCTGGCTAAGGGTGGTAGTAGTGGTAGGCATCCAGCCCCCCCTGGGTGAGGGTGGTAGTAGTGGTAGGCATCCAGCCCCCCTGGCTAAGGGTGGTAGTAGTGGTAGGCATCCAGTCCCCCTGGCTAAGGGTGGTGGTAGGCATCCAGCCCCCCTGGCTAAGGGTGGTAGTAGTGGTAGGCATCCACCCCCCTGGGTGAGGGTGGTAGTAGTGGTAGGCATCCAGCCCCCTGGCTAAGGGTGGTGGTAGGCATCCAGCCCCCTGGCTAAGGGTGGTAGTAGTGGTGAGGCATCCAGCCCCCCTGGCTAAGGGTGGTAGTAGTGGTAGGCATCCAGCCCCCCTGGGTGAGGGTGGTAGTAGTGGTAGGCATCCAGCCCCCTGGCTAAGGGTGGTAGTAGTGGTAGGCATCCAGCCCCCCTGGCTAAGGGGTGGTGGTAGGCATCCAGCCCCCTGGCTAAGGGTGGTAGTAGTGGTAGGCATCCAGCCCCCCTGGGTGAGGGTGGTAGTAGTGGTAGGCATCCAGCCCCCCTGGCTAAGGGTGGTGGTAGGCATCCAGCCCCCCTGGCTAAGGGTGGTAGTAGTGGTAGGTATCCAGCCCCCCTGGCTAAGGGTGGTAGTAGTGGTAGGCATCCAGCCCCCTGGGTGAGGGTGGTAGTAGTGGTAGGCATCCAGCCCCCTGGGTAAGGGTGGTGGTAGGCATCCAGCCCCCCTGGCTAAGGGTGGTAGTAGTGGTAGGCATCCAGCCCCCTGGCTAAGGGTGGTGGTAGGCATCCAGCCCCCCTGGCTAAGGGTGGTAGTAGTGGTAGGCATCCAGCCCCCTGGGTGAGGGTGTTAGTAGTGGTAGGCATCCAGCCCCCTGGCTAAGGGTGGTGGTAGGCATCCAGCCCCCCTGGCTAAGGGTGGTAGTAGTGGTAGGCATCCAGCCCCCCTGGCTAAGGGTGGTAGTAGTGGTAGGCATCCAGCCCCCTGGGTGAGGGTGGTAGTAGTGGTAGGCATCCAGCCCCCTGGCTAAGGGTGGTGGTGAGGCATCCAGCCCCCCTGGCTAAGGGTGGTAGTAGTGGTAGGCATCCAGCCCCCCTGGGTAAGGGTGGTAGTAGTGGTAGGCATCCAGCCCCCAGGCTAAGGGTGGTAGTAGTGGTAGGCATCCAGCCCCCCTGGGTAAGGGTGGTGGTGAGGCATCCAGCCCCCCTGGGTGAGGGTGGTAGTAGTGGTAGGCATCCAGCCCCCTGGCTAAGGGTGGTAGTAGTGGTAGGCATCCAGCCCCCTGGCTAAGGGTGGTGGTAGGCATCCAGCCCCCTGGGTGAGGGTGGTAGTAGTGGTAGGCATCCAGCCCCCCTGGCTAAGGGTGGTGGTAGGCATCCAGCCCCCTGGCTAAGGGTGGTAGTAGTGGTAGGCATCCAGCCCCCCCTGGGTAAGGGTGGTAGTAGTGGTAGGCATCCAGCCCCCCCTGGCTAAGGGTGGTAGTAGTGGTAGGCATCCAGCCCCCTCAGGGTGAGGGTGGTAGTAGTGGTAGGCATCCAGCCCCCCCTGGGTGAGGGTGGTAGTAGTGGTAGGCATCCAGCCCCCCCTGGGTAGGGGTGGTGGTGCGCATTCAGGCCCCTGTGTGCATATGTGGCATTGGTGATGGGCATCCCGCCCCTATGGTGCTGCTGTTGCTGGTGTAAGTATATTCTGCATCCCTCTGTGTGTGTGTGATGTGTCGTGTACGTGTTGTATGTGTTTTGTGGTTGGTGTCTGACTTACCTTCTGCGCCGTACGCGTCCGTGCCTGTTCCGGTAGTAAATGTAGAATATTGGTATGATCGGGACGAAGGGATTCATGGTTGGTTCGTGTCGTTCGTCCTTCTCGTTGCTTCGCGTCGTCCTCGTCGCTTCGCCTCGTCCTCGTCGCTGGCGTGTTCGTCTCGTAGCCGTGGATTGTGTTGTGGCGCGAATCGGAGCTTATGTGCGCCTCTCCCGGATGCTTTGACGTGCCGTGCGTAGCGACGGGTTCGGCGCGTACGGGAAGCGCATCGTACTTGTTCGGCCGGACAGAGCTGCATTTTCCCTTCCGTGCGACTCGATTCTGCGTTTCCGGATTCGCCTCGGTCGGAGTACAGGACCTGGATTGGGTGAGTACGGCTCGGCCGAGATTCTTTGCTGTTGTGCGCATCGTACTTACTCGTTCGGTGTGCTGTACGGATCGGTCGGGAAACAGGCATTCGCATGGCTTTTTTCCCGACCGAATGGTATTGGGTGCGCCTCCGACCGAGATCGGAATCGGCCCCTTGGTGTAAAAATACACCATTCATGTTTTGAACAAACAACACTTTGAAGATCTGAGACAGCGCTACGCCCGACACATGAAACTTCCTTGTTGCCACGAATCAACCCTGGCCTTCACAGACTTTATTAGATTCTGTGCCAGGTTCAAATGAATGGGCCTTATGCCTGGGCTGCAATGCAAGCTTTTTATTTGTTTTTAATATGGTAACTGATGAATGGGGAACTTGCAGGTATTAAGTGTTTTTATAACATCATTTAATTGCTTGCGGTTGTTTTTGATATCTGATATAGAATGACGTAAAGTTGATTGGGGAGAGGGAATACCTGGAGGACCTCTGGGGTGCATGGTGTTGGGGGGCACGTGGCTGCAGATCCATTTCCCGAGTTAAAATACAAATACTCTGACATGACCAGGACCGTTCGAAAACATCTCAGGGAAAACTTTGCTTATAAATTCCAGAGTGTGAAACTATATTTTGAACAACAAGTGAAAACAGGCATAGAACATGTATGCCATACGAACATCACAAATCAAACAAGCATTGGCAAAGCCAATAGGTCTCGCCTTTGGGATCTTATAATTTTTTAGCAATGTAACAGTTGTTGTTTTTGCACTAAGGATTTTGTTTTGGATAATTAAATTTTTTTTGCTTTTATTGTATATGGAAATAAGTTTTCTAGCAGTTTGGCTTATCCCTGAGTTAATGTGTAAAGCGTTTGCGCAATACGTACATAGCGACACCATACCAGGCACACCATAAAAGGAACTCGATACAAGGTTATATGAAGAATAGCCTTTGTATTTTTATAAAACATATTAGAACAGAGGAAATGCGAAAATGAGCTTCAATTAGATAAAGTATATTACTTGTGGACGAGGCTGGCTTTGGGGAAATAGCACGTGAGTTCAAAATGCAAAAGGCCCGCGCTATATTTATTTTTTAATAACAAGCCGGAAATGTTTGTTTAAGAACGAAAAAGTTTCTAAATCGTATACGAGGCTGGCTTTGGTGAGAGAGCACGTAAGATGAAAATGCAAAAGGGCCGCGCTCTATTTATTTCACAATTATGACTAAAAAGTGTATCAATTATGGACGACGCTGGCTTGAAAAAGTGTATAAATCGTGTACGAGGCTGGCTTTGGTGAGAGAGCACGTCAGTTGAAAATGCCAAAGGGGCGCGCTCACACGCCACACGCGTGCTTGTAAAAGTAAAACAAAATCACACTGCTGGCACTGCAATGATGTGTTTGCTGGGGCCGCGCTCTATTTATTTAACAATTATGCGCCGTAGATGTTTGTTTAATGACTAAAAAGTGTATCAATTGTGGATGACGCTGGCTTGAAAAAGTGTATAAACCGTGTACGAGGCTGGCTTTGGTGAGAGAGCACGTAATTTGAAAATGCAAAAGGGCCGCGCTCTATTTATTTTACAATTATGCACCGGAGATGTTTGTTTAATGCCTAAAAAGTGTATCAATTGTGGACAAGGCTGGCTTTGAGAGAGAGCACGTGAGTTCAAAATGCTAAAGGGCTGCGCTCTATTTATTTAATAATAACGCTCCCGAAATGTTTGTTTAATAACGCAAAAGTGTACAAATTGTGTACGAGACTGGCTTTGGTGAGAGACACGTCAGTTGAAAATGCCAAAGGGCCGCGCTCACACGCCACACGCGTGCTTGTAAAAGTAAAACAAAATCACACTGCTGGCACTGCAATGATGTGTTTGCTGGGGCCGCGCTCTATTTATTTAACAATTATGTGCAGTAGATGTTTGTTTAATGACTAAAAAGTGTTCAATTGTGGACGACGCTGGCTTTGAGAGAGAGCACGTAAGTTCAAAATGCTAAAGGGCCGCTAATAATAACGCGACGCAGGTGTGTGTTTAATAATGAAAAAGTGTATAAATCGCAAAACAAGGAGGCACGTCTGGCAAATGGTGTGCGATGTGCGCGCGGAGGCACGTCTGGCGAGTGGTGTGCGATGTGCGCGCGCTGTAAGGGTGCCCGCGAGCGATACACTTAATGAGCCATGACAAGAGAGGAAAGCCAGATGGCGCCTGTGCGCGTAACTGTGCGCGTAACTGCAAGCTTTAGGCCACAAGCAAAAGCGTGTGGTCAGCTTTTTGAAGCCCCCTTACTAAAAGTCTCGCCAGAGCAGCGCAAGCGCTGCCTGAGGCGAGACCTAAAAAAGGCCCACATGCATAAACTGCATAAGATCACATATATAGCCCCTTCAGCCTTTAGTAATGTGGCAGGAGACAGGAGACTCAGAGTCCTGAGACCTGTTACTAAAGGACTTTTCGAAGGAGGATGTAGACTAGTAGTCTCCAATTGAAGTTGGACCTGACTACAGCTGGTACCACTGATCAATGCCATATCAGTTACAGTATGGTAGTTTCTTTATGATTTATTCACTGTTTTAGCAGAGTGACGAAGCATTTGGTTCTGAGGAATGCCAAGAACCATCCGGTCTAACTAGGCAGAAACATGTTGACCAGAGCCCAATAGGGAACATCCATATCCCTATTCTCACTTAGCTGTTTTCAAATCTATCCACTGGGGACACCAATAAAGGATTGACTTTGTCTATCCAGGAGATAGTTTTAAACAACTTTCTGACTTTTTTTGCACTCTGCCCCTCACTCTAACCTACATTGGATGACTTAAAAATATCTCACGCTCCTCTCCTGCAGGAGAGTTGTAGCCCACACTGTGTACCTTGCGGTCACAGTGTGCAAGAGGGAACCCAATGATGAAGCATGTCACCTTAGGGTGAGTGAGGGTTCTCGTCTTAACACGTGTGTGTCTGTCCCCACCCTCATAACTTACATTTTGTAAGTTATGTAGATATACCATCCGGCTACCTATTTTGTGAGTTTTGATTATAAGGAGTGGTACCGTGGATGGTTATAATTACTCCTTATAGAACCCCTACAGTGTGATAATAAAAATCACATATATAGCAGCAGCATCAAACATTGTATATGGAACTATAGTAATGTTTTTTATTGCAGTTCTATATAGCGCAAACTTGGCTCAAGGCCGTTACAGCACTTTACTTTTACAAACATTTTACATGAAAACTAAACGTTGCATTGAGGTTAAGTGATTTACCCAGAGTGACCAGGAACAGACCTCAGGAAAGGCCCATTTGCCGTGATCTATCATTATACCTTGATTCAAACAGTAAGAACATGCAAATAGAGAAAAACAAACATGCTTGTAAACAAACACTGAGGGCATACTGCTAGGACACCCAGAGGCACACTATCCTTCCTCCATCATTGCGCCAGAATTTTCTTCTGTCTGCAAACTGCGGCCTTGTAAGTTAATAGTGTTATAGCAAACAAATGATGGACGGAATGCTGACAATGCAAACATTCTCCCCCAGTCAAAAGATCTGGGTTAAATCCATCGTTCTTTTGCCCACTACGCCACCCCAGTTTGGACCCAGCCATATGCAAATCAGTCTTGACCCTGTGCCCCATGGGAACAGTCCAGACCGAACTGCCAGGCCAGGTCCTCCATGGACCGGAAACAAGCATCCTGAGACCGGTTTCAGGGTATGTCACCCTTCTTCAGCCAGGCTAGCTTGAATCCAGTGGCACAGTGAGCAAGGGACCCACGTCTGGGCATACCCATCCCACTTAGGGCGAAAAGTGTTACAGCAAACAAATGATGGACGGAATGCTGACAATGCAAACATTCTCCCCCAGTCAAAAGATCTGGGTTAAATCCATCGTTCTTTTGCCCACTACGCCACCCCAGTTTGGACCCAGCCATATGCAAATCAGTCTTGACCTTGTGACCCATGGGAACAGTCCAGACCGAACTGCCAGGCCAGGTCCTCCCTGGACCGGAAACAAGCATCCTGAGACCGGTTTCAGGGTATGTCACCCTTCTTCAAACAGGCTAGCTTGAATCCAGTGGCACAGTGAGCAAGGGACCCACGTCTGGGAATACCTATCCCACTTAGGGCGAAAAGTGTTACAGCAAACAAATGATGGACGGAATGCTGACAATGCAAACATTCTCCCCCAGTCAAAAGATCTGGGTTAAATCCATCGTTCTTTTGCCCACTACGCCACCCCAGTTTGGACCCAGCCATATGCAAATCAGTCTTGACCCTGTGCCCCATGGGAACAGTCCAGACCGAACTGCCAGGCCAGGTCCTCCCTGGACCGGAAACAAGCATCCTGGTTCAAACTGGAATGGCATGGTGAGCAAAAAAACGATGGATTTAGGCCCAGATCTCTGTACTGGGGTGAATGTATGACATTGTTCTGCATTCTGTCCATCAATTGTTTTTGCATTTGTCACCCCGAGTGGGACGGGTATGCCCAGACGTGGGTCCCGTGCTCTCCATGCCACTGGAATCAAGCTATCCTGGCTGAAGAGGTGAAACCCGAAACTGGTCCTAGGATGCTTGTTTCCAGTCAGGGAGGACCTGGCCTGGCAATTCGGGCTGGACTGTTCCCATTGGGCACAGGGTCAAGACTGATTTGCATATGGCTGGGTTCAAACTGGAATGGCATGGTGAGCAAAGAACGATGGATTTAGGCCCAGATCCCTGTACTGGGGTGAATGTATGACATTGTTCTGCATTCTGTCCATCAATTGTTTTGCATTTGTCACCCCGAGTGGGACGGGTATGTCCAGACGTGGGTCCCGTGCTCTCCATGCCACTGGAATCAAGCTATCCTGGCTGAAGAGGGTGAAACCCCGAAACCGGTCCTAGGATGCTTGTTTCCAGTCCAGGAGGACCTGGCCTGGGCTGGACTGTTCCCATTGGGCACAGGGTCAAGACTGATTTGCATATGGCTGGGTTCAAACTGGAATGACATGGTGAGCAAAAAAACGATGGATTTAGGCCCAGATCTCTGTACTGGGGTGAATGTATGACATTGTTCTGCATTCTGTCCATCAATTGTTTTTGCATTTGTCACCCTGAGTGGGACGGGTATGCCCAGACGTGGGTCCCATGCTCTCCATGCCACTGGAATCAAGCTATACTGGCTGAAGAGGGGTGAAACCCTGAAACCGGTCCTAGGATGCTTGTTTCCAGTCCAGGGAGGGCCTGGCCTGGCAGTTCGGTATTGGACTGTTCCCATTGGGCGCAGGGTCAAATCTGATTTGCATATGGCTGGGTCCAAACTGGAAAGGCATGGTGAGCAAAAAACGATGGATTTAGGCCCAGATCTCTGTACTGGGGTGAATGTATGACATTGTTCTGGATTCTGTCCATCAATTGTTTTTGCATTTGTAAGTTAATAGAACATGTGTGAAGCCAGGAGCTTTAAACTGCTGAGCATGCCTTGTGTAAAGGGCCTATACCCCCAGCTCCTGACACAGCACTGTGGGTCCACCTGACATACACTCTGTCAAAGGTTCCCATATCAACACTGGACAGCCTCCATGCCTAGTTGTTCATATACTGGTTTGCTGAAAGTGCGTGCAAAACTGAGATGTATTCTGTCCCAACACTACACTTAGGGCCAAATTACGAGTCTGGAGGCCCTCGGACTGCCAGACTCGTGGTGGGGCGGCGGTCTTCCGACCGCCATATTACGACCCTAGTAGTCGTGCCGCCCTGGGACCGTCAACACCACCAGGGAACCGCCGTGCCCTGACGGTGGCACGGCGGTCTTGAGGCAGTAATATGCTTGGCAGGACCTCCGCGGTCCCGCCAAGCATATTACGACTTTCCTCACCGCCAGTGATTTCATGGTGGTCTTTCTTCCAAGAAGACAGTGGTGGAGAGGAACGAAAGGGGACCCTACAGGGCCCCCTTGTGCCTTGCTCCATGTGGATGCACACAGGGCTCAACATGTGCCTCCCTGTGTGCTTGCATCCCCAGTTGACTTCACAGTCCATGCCCTGCTGGAACTTCCTTTTACGTTCCCATTGTGGTGCCTATTTTATAGGCACTGCTGTGGGAACACCAAAAAAGCGCCTGCCAATGACTAAAAAAGTCATAATACGGCACAGTTCTCATGCGGGTTTGGAGGTGCGGCGGCGGGGTGGTCCCACCACCACACCGCCAAACTCGTAATCGGGCCCTTAATGTTCCCTACAGCCTGCACGTGGACTGTTGTTCACCCACCCAGTGAATGATGCTGTAGGGCTACCTAAACACGCTCACTGCATTATTGGATGAAAAAGGGACTGCACAGAACACTGAAACTTATAAAGAACATAGCTATAATGCATGACTGTGCTCCACTCCCAAGAGGAGGATTTATCACAGAATGGTAAAAGCTGCGGCTCTTAAAGCACTCTAATCAGACTTAATGGGTCTGAATGGGTTAACTTGTGTGAGAATGACTGTGAGTTTTTTTTTTTTTTTTGCAGAGTTTTATATAGCGCGAACTTGACCCGCAACCGAATCGGGTATCAGAGCGCTTTACATAGCACCAGATACGTTACATGAGGACACGCATTCATTTTTGTTAGGCACGGGGAGATTAAGTGATTTGCCCAGAATCACAGGATGTTCAGCGTCATTACCGAGACTCGAACCCCGTTCCCCAGGTCCGAGGTCGAACGCCCTAGCCGTTAGGCCAACTCCTCTCCCCTAGAGTTAGTGTACACATGAGTGAGAATATGGCGTTAGGCTTGTGAGTCTGCCTTTGGCCCGGCATACAATTCTTGGCTTATAAAGGCACCAATGGCAAAATGCTGGTGTTGGCATACTGGAGGCATTAGCAAGCATCTGTGGCAAAATACGGACACTGGTACATTAGATGTAATACTTGGCATGGGGCAGCCGTGGAAAATGCTGGCACTGCCCATACTGAAGGAAATTCTGCAAAATGCTAGCTGGTGCTAGCACATGGGAGTTCATTCTTGGCATAAGGCCGATGGCCGCACGATAGTGCAGCTCCGCTGGCCGAAATCATCATCGGCTACAGAAATGCGCAGACGGCAGACATAGATTTCCAAAAAGCACGAAATATGCTGTTGGAATGTCAAGACTTTTGAAATCTGCAGGCGGACTCAGCTATTACGACATCTAACAGCGGTAAAACTCACTTATAAGCAGTGCGATCCGACTCCGGAGCTTGACTCAAAATGGCGGCTCGATACGAGTATAGGAAAGCGGCGGCGTAATTACATCGGACCCAGCACCATCCACAGAGTGGGCGGAGGAGCCACCCGCAGTACGAATAGCACTGCTCAACCCACTTGATTTGGCCTGAAGCAGGAAATCCTATCTGGTCTGAACTTTGGGGAAGGAAGTGAGACGAGGTGCATGTTAATGCGACAGGGGCAACGGGTGCTGTTAATGCGTTTTGCTGACTTAAAGTCATTGGATCGTACCCTGTAGGGGGCGCGTCCCTCTGCTGCAAGGGATCGCGCCACAATTACCATCAAGAGGGATCGCTTTGATGACACTGGCCGTGCGTTATATCTTTAGCACGCAGAACGATCCGTGACCGGAATGCCATCCAAAATGGCGGCACAGTGAGTTTTGTTTGAGCAGCATAGGTGGACAAAACGGCACCTTGTTCTCCCGCAGCTCAGCTCACGCAAGCGGGGGGGGAGCAGTCCCACAGAAAGAAACCTCACCGGAGCGAGTAGCCTGACTCCAACATGGCGCCCGCTCTGGACAATAATAACCGTCAACTCCCAACTACAGCACAGGACACCCACTATCCTGCTGCCTGAGGTTTTGTACTGACAGCATCCGGGGTTAAGGAGGCTTTTTGAGCAGGCATGAGTAGGAGTGGAGCGCCATGAGGACCTAGGCATTGTCGAGGGGGAGGGCCCATGCCTGACCCTGAAATGGAACTGGCCTGACTCGAGGGAGGGCATCTACAGTTATTTTACCTCCAAAGAGACCCAACACGCTGAATCCTCCAGGTCTTTCCAGCATCCCCGGTGACCATCCCTGTGAAGACTGCCTGTACCGGCCTGACATTAAAATGGCGGCTGAACTTTCCCCAGGGCCACATCTTCCCTTCCCCTCTGCTATCATTTGTTCCCAATGTTTCTACGATCTCCTTATCCTGCCTACGCTCTTTCACCCTTAACTCACTCCTTTCTGCTAGCCCTCCCATTTTAGACCATGAGGGTTATTGACTTTGATTAAGCTATGTTCGGTTCGGCAGACTACTTATTTTATTTTCATGGTTTTTCCCTACTACCTTCATCGTTAGCTGCTCTAGGGCAGTAGGCGTCTGTACTAGCATACCTACTCTCATTTCCCCCTGTCTGCTGTATAAGTCCTCCCCTATCGCCCAACTGTCCCTAAACGGCCTCCATGTTTGTGCCCCTTGCCAAAGCACTCCCTCTCCCCTTGTTGGGGAGGGATCCAGCATTTTTGCCCCGGAGTCTCAGATTCCCCTCTGAGAGAGTCCACAGTATTAAGGGTTTCACACATAGCGGAAAAAGGCCTTAATCGGCCTCCTTGAATGTGCCCCTTACCAAAGCACTCCTTCTCCCCTTGTTGGGGAGGGATCCTAGCATTCATGCCCTGGAGTCTCAGACACCCCTCTGAGAGAGTCCACAGTGTTAAGGGATTCTTCACATAGCGGAGGTTTGGGAATGTTACCATTATCGGTCATCGGACACAGTTACTTCCTCATCTCCTCGCTGTGTCTCCTACCACCTCCCCCTCCCCTTCCCTCCTTTCATTCTTGGCTTGCCTCCCCTTTTCCTTTCGTCTCTCCCCTGAATCTCTCTCCCCTACCTACTTTGTTTTTCCTTGCGCCTACTCTCCGCTTAATCTCCCTCCCCGTCGCCCTTTTACATTACCCCCTTCCCCTTCTACACGCCATGAACCAACGGATGTAACTTGTAATTGATGTACCTTTGGATGTAACTTGTAATTGATGTACCTTCTGTAACAATGTGTAACGTGTAACCTATGTAACTCTCCTCATGTAAAGCGCTCTGATACCTCCGGGTCTAGCCAGCGCTATATAAAACTCAAATAAAAAAAAAAAATTAAAAAAGGAAGGACAAGTATGGAAGGGGGGCAACCACAACAAAATGCTGGCCCATGGTATATGAAGGGCACTAATGGCAAAATAGTGACACTAGCATATTTATGTCATTTTTGGCCAAAGGGCATATGGGTGGTGCCCATCACCAAATACTGCCCCTCACACAGTTTAGCAACAATCAATAAGGGACCCCATACATAAATAGGGTACCAGGGCAGTGAAAAACAATAAACTAAAGATAAACTCCAGTCTTCCCCCTTGATTTACTAAGGCATTAAAGTCATCAAAGTTGCTGTTGATGGATTGATGGTCACCTTTATAATGATGGCAACTGATTAATAAAATCATGTTATGTGAAATGAAGTAAAATAATGAATAAAGCAGAAAAGTAAAGAAAGAGTTCCTCCGAGCCTTATTCATTAGTAAATCAAGGGGGAAGAAGGGGCTCGTTTTCCTATCACAATTTAGGACATTTTTGACACAGTGGGACACCCATTGCATATTTGTTTTAAAAATTGGGTCAACTCATGGAGAGCATCAGGTTGCATTGGGCTGGCTCACCATGAAAGGCTTGAATATTTAATAGGTGAGCTTTCCGAGCATGCAGAGCCTATGGCTTTTTAGCAAATGTATGCGAAAGCTGTCATTTAATATAAACTATTTGACCCTTGAAGAGGCCAGGCTCACTTGCTTCACTTTCTGAAAACACATTCAGAGCAAGTATTACCCCAAACCACTTTCTAAGCGCATCAGCCGTCACTGAAAGAACAGCAGCTAAAAAGTGTCTCTGTGAACTCTGTTTACTGTCTGCAGCTTCCACAGGGACATTCCGCTTTAGGGTTTGTAAATAAATAAATTCAGTAGTGCAGAGCAAACACTTGTGACTAAATAAAACATAACTACAAATCTATTTTAAACAGGTTCTTCCAATTTGCGTTATATGAAAAATTATGAGCTTGTCTGAAGAATATATAGTGCCACAAAACAGCACTGGGAATCTAAATTATTGGGGAGCAAGATGGTGTTGGTGTGATTTCTCACGTCGCTCAGCCGCGCACGTCGTGCTTCTCGGTAATCGGCTGTATGGACTGTTTCAAAATGTCGAGGGGGAAAAGCAGCCAGACGCGAGCGCTTTGCTTTTCAATTCAGAGAGGCTTGGAACGCTCTCCGTCGGCAGGATAAACGCCGGACCTGGAGGAAAGTTTCACTTCTGTATCTGCCGCTTGATTCTGTGCTACATTGTATCTGTGACACTCGCGCTTGCTCTGGGATCCTTGCTACCAATTAACAAAAGGATTAGAGCGCGAGGGCAGTGGCCGTGGTTTCAAGCTTGGAGACATACAAAAAGAAACATCGGAATTGGAATCTACAATCAACACTTGGGACATGTCATTCCAGTAAGAATACATCACTTCCTTATCTACGTTTTGCTTCTGTGCTATTCTGCGCTTTCTCTGTGCTTCTCTATTACAACAAGTATACAACAACAAAGGCTGCAGATGTCTTCCAGGGGCTCTAGAACCGGGAAAAGCAGTAAATTAAAGGCCCCCAACCTACGCTAAGCAATATGGCCCCAGGGGAGCCTGTAATACCGGATAGCTCATTAAAAAATAAAAGGAGACTATCTGCCCAAAACGAGGCACTGGGAGGATCGGGGGCATTGGGGGCGCTGGGGGAGCTAAGGAGGGTCTCCAACCGACAATAGTGGAAATGTTTATTGGATCTAAGGCTCTACCTGCTCTGGACACTACTCTGAGCGGCGCCCCATCCCCTATACCCCCTGCAACGTCTAAATCAGATTGTCAGCTTGCAGACGCGCAGGACTGTCTGAATCCTGAACCTAACTTGACCGGATCTCAAGAACATGCTATGCTTGTGTCAAAAGGAAAATCTTTGGATGAACAACTTACAGTTCAAAGCAGCACAATGGGTCTTGTGGTTTTGGCAGATGTACTCACTGATCCTTCTCTTATTATACAACCTGCCGTAGACGCGGCTAGCTCCCAACATTCAGAACCTACTAAAATGATGGACGAAAGTGAAACTGGGCCAAATCATCTTGCAAAGGGTATCACGGACTACATTCTTAAAGCAGAACCTAATCCTGGCCCCAGAGCCCCCTGGACTCCAGAGGTTAGTGGCGAACATTTCTACTCAGTGTTAGACGGCTCTCTGTCAACTTCCGATGAAGATCAAATTAGCTCCAGTGAAGATATTCATGCTGATCCTTCTAAAAACACAGGGACAGTACAACGCCAGACGAAAAATAGAAATCCCCAGAAAAGACGTAGCCAACTTAAATGGGATTATTCGGACTCGCAAATGTCTTACCCCCTATGCGAAGAAACTGAACAACCGTCTATCTGGGAAAACGTCAAACCTACAACTGTGACCGAACCTATGGCAGAACCCTCCTTATCTTCAATTCTAACTTCTATCAAGGACTTCCAAGCAGAAGTTCGCTCCGACAATCGAGCTGCTAAGGGGCAGCCAAAAAGGTACAGGGAGTCTGCGGAAATTAAACAAATTATGTACTGATATTAGTGATCGGGTCAGAATGGTTGAAGGTCGTACAGAGAGCCTAGAAACAGAGATAACCACATTGAAGAATCAGGGGTCTGCTCATGAGGCATGCCTGGGAGATGTTAGGATGAAGATGGAGGAGCAAGAAAATCGCCATCGCAGGAACAACCTCCGCCTGCTTGGTATTCCGGAAGGAGTTGAGGAGATGACCCAAGACGCTACATTGTAAAACTGCTACGAGAAACCTTCCCGACACAAGTAGACTGGAACTGGGACTATGAAGTCCAGCGTGCGCATCGTTTCCTTTCCATCTTAAAATGAACCGTAATGCTAGTACCCCTTCTGAGGGAAAACCAAGAGCTTTTTAGTTTTTTTGGGAACTTTCTCCTTAGGCAATTTGTGTACGACCAGGCTCGTCCAAACTCCCCAAAGGGGGCTAATGGTGTGATGTTTTTTGCCAAACCTGATTTTTGCCACACAACGGTAGAACGCAGATGGCATTTGCATCAGATGATTACCCCATTTCAACAGCTTGGTGCCCAAGTGTTTTTAATGAATCCTTCTCGACTGAAAGTTATCTTGAATGGGTCCACCCGGATTTTTATATCCGAGGTCAAGACAGGGGAGTATCTGGAGGAAGCTAAGATAAAAAGAAAGGGAGGTAAATAAAGGTTTATTAGAAGACTAGTAATACAAGGGCTGTCTATTATACTGGAGAAGCTTTTGGTTCTCTGGTATGACCTCTATATTAATTCTTAGCCGATAATTCTATATGTTATTCCAAGGCGCTGGCTTCGCGGCAGTGAAACCTAACTGACAACCATCACTCAGGATGTTCCTGATTGCTCTATGTATGGGGGGGTGGGAGGGGTGAGAAGGGAGGGGTCACGTTTTGGTGGTGGAAAAGGGTACGTTATGGGAAAATGTTATAATTGATGAATTTAAAATACTGAAAAAAAAAGGGGAAAAAGACAAAGTAAAGTCAATGAAAACAGGGGAAAAAGAGAATATTCACAAAAACAAAAAAAAAGAACAAATATAGTAATTTTATGGGATATTGAGGGACGTATAAATTGTAGTTTGATTAAGATGTGTTTTCAGGATAAGAATCAATATGTTAAACAATATGAATGATCAAAGTTTTTTAAAAATAGTGTCCGTCAACGTTTGCGGGTTAAATGATGCCCTGAAAAGACAGAAGGTGGCTCTGGGTCTACGTTCATTGGGTGCGGATATTATCACTCTCCAGGAAACACATATAGAGGGATCCCAGAAGCACTTATTGAACTCTTTGGGTTATAGGGTTATTGGTGGTACCTCGCAGGGAGCAAAGACACGAGGGGTTGGAATCTTGGCTCAAAATAAGTATCCTTTGACCTCTAGCAGGGTGAAAACTGACTCTCTGGGCAGGTGGGTTATTGCAGAATGTCATCTTCCCCCGAACAACAGTTTCACACTATGTTCAATATATGGGAGTAATATCGATGACCCCGGGGTCATCAATTGGATTTCGGGTGAACTTGCCCATTGGCCATTACCGTTAGTAGTATCCGGAGACTTAAATATAAACCTACCTAGTAACTGGAGAATAACTGACCAATGGTCCTATAGAGGTAGAAAGCCTAAAGTCTATTGGGCCCTGTTTAATCTAATGCAAACTCATGGGCTTAATGTTTGGGCCACTTTTAAACCAACTTATCCGGGCTACACTTATTTTTCAGCTCCACACCTTTCCTTTGCTAGATTAGATTATTATTTGGTTTCCTTATCACTACTTCAAAACTGCTCTATAGAAATTGCTCCACGTTTTATGTCGGACCACAATCCCCTTGTGCTTAAAATTAGGGGGCTGGGGCCTAGAGAAGAAATCTCGAGCTGGAGTTTTGAAAGAGCATTATTATATGATGAAGATTATCGACTTCACATGCAAGGGTGGATCAAAGAATTTCTAGAAATTAATATAGGATCCGCAGTAGTTAGAACGGTATGGGATACCATGAAGGCGGGTATTCGGGGGAGACCCTGCGGTTTTCTATAAGGAAGAATAAAAAAACTAAAGAACAACTAGCGAGGGCACAAGAAAAGATGAAAAAGGCTGAGGAAAAATTAATCTTAGCAGTCCAATTAGGGGCGAAATCGAGAATGCCCAATTAGAAGTAGTAGTTTGCAAAGCAGAAATAGGGTCCATCTTTGCAGATAAAATCGCTATGAAATGGGCATCTGCTAGAGAAAAGATATATGAATGCAGTGATAACATTGGTCACCAACTTGCCCTTAGAATTAGACAACAGGTGTCTGCCTGTGAAATTTCATCAATTAAACTCAGTTCTGGTGAAATTACAAATGATACCAATAAGATTCGTAAGGCATTCTGCGAATTTTACCAAAGGCTTTATTCTGAAGATAAGTTGGGACCCTTAAAATTAAGAGAGGATGAAAGTCTGACATATCTGGGCGAACTCACATTAGCGGAGCTCAGCCCAGAAGACCATGATCAGCTCGAGGAAACTCCAGAATGGGATGAGATATCTAAAGCCCTGGTTAGCCTTCCGGATGGGAAAGCGGCAGGTCCCGACCACATACCGGTCGAATTTTACAAAATATTTACTCCCCAGATAAATACTCTTCTTACTCAATTGGTTATTTCTATCTTTAATGGTGCACCCTCACCAGACTCTTGGTCGAATGCCAAGATAGTTGTATTTCCAAAAAGGGTAAATCCCCTCTTGAAATGGGACCGTACCGGCCAATAACTCTAATTAATTGTGACTCCAAGATATATGCCAAAATTTTGGCTTCTAGACTATCTCTGAGAATAGAGTCCTTGGTCTCACAATGGCAACACGGGTTTGTTCCCAAAAAAGGCACGACGGAACATATCCGAAGGGCTATTACCCTTTTGGATGCTGCACAGGTAGCCGGTGACCCGATTTCACTAATTTTACTTGACGCTGAGAAAGCGTTCGATCGGGTCTCCTGGATATTTCTTTGGGCCGTCATGAGGAAAATGTGCTTTGGGCCTAAGGCAATACAAGCTATACAAGCGCTATATAGTCACCCCATGGCTAACGTAATAATCAACGGGGCTCCGACGGAACAGATCAAAATTTCTCGGGGGACCCGCCAAGGGTGTCCATGCTCACCTCTGCTCTTTGCTCTCTATATTGATCCTTTTATTAAAGCAATTGAGAGAAATCAATCCATTCGAGCGACGAGCAGACTTGGGCTGGATACTAAAATCATGGCTTATGCCGATGACTTGGCGGTGGTGACTCCCGACCCTCGGAGCGCTATCACTGCCCTAGAACAAGAGGCTGAAACGTTTGGGAAGATCTCAGGTTATGCCCTCAATCAAGGGAAAACTCAGATCATTATTAACAATCAAATTGACTGGTCAGACTGTAGGGTGGTCCAGACTGCGAAATATCTTGGGGTCACCTTAACGGCTAATATCGATCAGATAGTGGAGGAAAATTTGATCCCACTGGCTACCGAGACTAAACGAGCGCTTAAGCGCATTAATAATCTGCATCTTACCATGGTAGGGAGATGTAATGTTGTAAAGATGTTCTATTTTCCCAAACTTTTATATTTCTTTAGGGCTATTCCTTTAGAAATAAGTAAAATAATGCTACAGAAATTTAATCAAATCTTCTCCGAATTTATCTGGGCATATTCTAGACCAAGACGAGCGTTCAAATTACTCTCTCTCCCTCGTGAAAGGGGTGGTTGGGCGCTACCAAATTTAAGATTTTACTATTGGGCCTCTGTTATGCAATATAGCGCGGTGTTGCTTCAAGATGATATATTTACTTCTGTGGAAGGTTTACCATCGCCTTTTCAATTACTTTTAGGCGCAGAGACTCCCGGATGTCTCTGGCGGCAGCTCTCCTTTGGTTACTTTAAAAGGGTAAGATTCAAGACTTTAATGAGTGTCTATAAGGTTTTTGTCAACATTCGTAAAACTTTTGGATTGGGCAATTTGAATTATTACTCCCCTCTTAATAATAATTCTAACCTACCAGCAATCTTTGGGGCTTCTTATCTACGTGAATGGCATCAAGCTGGAATATTGAAAATGGGGGACCTAATAACTTCTGATGGTATAAAAACATATGGCACACTTAAAACTGAATTCCATTTGGGGGATCAGGAATCCTTTAAATACATGGCCATAAGAGATTTTCTGATTCGTAAGACTGGGGGGACTGCCGGTTTTTCTAAGGTAGATCTTATTGATAATTTAAGAAGTCCTACCTTACCTAGGATAGGTTATTTATACGATATATTAGTCAGCTTGATGTCTGACGACATGCTTATTATCGCTAACAAATGGCAACAGAAATTGAATATACCTCTTAACATCTTTAATAAGGCTGTGCAATCTGCCAAGAGCGATCTACTCTCTGCTAAGTTACAGGCACAATTTTATAAAACCGCATTTTTTTTATATATTACACCTAGCAGAGTCGCTAAATGGGGAACAGGAGCTGGAACGTTATGTCCGAGATGTTCAGCATTCAGGGCAGATTCAACACATATGTTTGCCATGTGTCCCCAACTTACGCCATTACTGGATCAGATACAAGACTTTTTCAGTAAAGTTCTTCTTCAGGAAATTCAGCTAACTCCTACGATTATTTTGTTAGGCATCCAAGAAAAGATTAGCAGAAATAACGGAGGAGCTTTTATTTATGTTTCCATGACGATTTTACGTTTATGTATAGCTGCATCTTGGAAGGACCCTAATCCTCCATTATTTTCTCATTGGTTTGCTCGACTGATTTCTATATATCATTTGGAAAAGGCCATTTTCTCCAAAAAGGAAGTCGAGGAAAAAAAGGGTCTTGCTATCTGGCAACATTTATCTGCTTGGCTTAGATAGATAGTTATATTGGGGTTACACGAAACAAAGTAACATGTTTTTTGGGAAAATCTACGTTGATGGAATTTTAGGAGATTTACTGTCTGAATATAATTCTATGCTTATTCTTTTTGTTGGGCAGGACTAAGACGTTCATATTTAATATATTATAATGTTTATAAATGCAAAGACGATATAATGTTATACATGTATATATATATATATATATCTTTTTCTTTTCCCTTTCATCACCATTTTATTAACTTTTGAAATCCTGGATATTGTAATGATGTATTAGATTACTCACCACCATATGTCTACCCTGTTGCTTTTGGACATGGGGGAGGGGGCTGTGGGAGGGAAGGTGGGGTCGGACACGTCTGAAATTGGTCCTTTTATCTTTTGTATAATGACTTTTGTTAATAAAAAATAAAAAAAGGGAATCTAAATTATTTATACCACAAAAAGTTATGATTTAATGTTTACCTAGTGAATACCACAACAAGATATGGATTTATAAATGTTAAAAAGAGCAAAAAAGATATAAAAAAACAATAGTAATATCCACATGATTTAATTGGCATTGACCATAAATATTGAATATTAATTATGTTATCGCTTAAAATGATTTCTTATTGTTAAAACATTTTGATTTATGATTCATTTGTAGGGCACTATCACTCGTTGCAAAGGTGAAGGTGAAAGTTTTACTCAACAAAATCATTTTTCATGTATACTCACAATAATGAAACAGAGAAACGTGTAAAGTTTCCCTGCTATATCATTCCAGCACCTTAGTATAGGCAGTGTTCAAAAAGGACATTTGTTTTTGCGGTGTTGTTATAGTAAAGATGCAATTATGGGGCTTCCGCGATATCGGTTATTGTGATGTCATCAGAATTAAGGTCATGTGACTTCACTTCCTAGGAAGATTCGGATCAAAGGTCGTATGGTGTATCTTAATGTGATGTCAAAGCCAAAGGGTGTGTGATGTCACTTCCGCTACCCTTGTCATTTTGGTGAATTGAGGTCCATGCACGGAGGGCCCAAGTGTTGCTCCAGTGACTCACCCTCAGAGACCTTAGGAGGATTGGACAGCCTCCCAAAAGAATGCTGAATGTGCCTCTGCACAGGTAGTAGAAGACTGTAGTGGCCCTTCTGGCAGCACCTACCTACCCAGCGGAACCCACACCTGGGCCCTGATGTAGGGTCCCTGACTGCTTTCACCCTTGTGGGTGCCTTCAGGAACTCCCACTATTGTCACTGATAGGAGTTTCCATTGAAACACAACAGAGCTGTGTCTATACACCACTCTGTGTGTCATTTCTGTTCCGTCTCCAGAACATTTCACTCACTGCCTTTGGCTTGCATTCGTGACAGCACTTATTTATGCAATGGGGAGCGCAGTCTTATTCGCATCAGATGCCAATAGCCATTGGGTGATCCACCCTAGGGACTTCAGGTCTTGTCCCACATTGGTAATCTGCAAGTCGAAGATACATTCCTGTCTACAGGGGATCAGATCAAGACCCAGGCGACTGAGACCTGAGTGGAGGACTCTTCCAGGAGCCATTGTACTTGGGGAAACAGACACCCAGGAAGCAAGCGAGGGCACCACTCTTCCGCAGAGAGTTCAAAGCATCCTACATCTACTAATGTGTTGAAACTCTGAGAAAGCTGCCCTCGTGATATGCAACGGAATGCGTGAAGAATCTCCTTGAAATTCTTACAGTCGCAATAAAGCGTTATATATGAATTTCTATGAATATACGTAGAAATGCATGCTCTGCCTAATCAGAGCCTTGTACCGTATAGGCATACAAGCAGGAAAGGCACAGTTTCATAATAGGAAACACGAGGGCAATACCAGTGTGAAAAAATAATATGCATTATGCAACAAGCAAAACCAAGCAACTATGAAGTCCAGAGGCGAGTGGTTGGCAAAGGATCAGCAATAATGCAAAAATAATTAACAGACAACAATGTCATTGGGTACCTTAGTTCCAGACATGCTCAGACATTCAAAGGTTAGGGGGAGGGGTTGCTTCTCCGCTTGAGTACAGGTGTGGTAGGCTGTTTGGTCCCAGTGCCTTTGTGCCCACCAGGGATAGTGACCAGAAAAACACACTGCCCAGGACCCAAAGAAAGCAAGGTCACAGTGACCCTCAGGACTGGCCTCACCTGTCTGCATCTTTATAGCCTCAAATCACTCTAAGATGGCCGAAAGCTGCAATGTTTGGAACTATCTAAAATAAAACATGAAATAAATTATTACAAGTTCCTCCTCCCTGTCTCTCCTTGACCCATCCCCACACCAACCTTCTGTCCAGGGTCCATCTTAAATACCCTCATCATTCCAGGTTTAAGTCCAAACATTCACTTCTTCCTCTCTGATCTGCAGTCTCTGGCACTGCCTCCTTCTCCCTTTAACACCTGATCTGACTCTGAATAGGTTAAAGGCTGTTTGTTGTGCTTCCAAGTTCATTAGGACTAATTCTCAGTAGGAAAGCTGAGGAAAGTCTTAGGGGCGGAAATGAACAGGAAGGCTTCCTTTTAGACTGTTCTTTTTTTTCACAACTCGTTTCTCACATTCTTAGCATCACCCCAGACAAGAGACGAGGTGCCAAGGTGTGACATCAAATAAACACTCTTCAAAACCGATACTGTTCAGAGGTAATTTTTTTAACAAAATGTTCTTAAGTAGTGCTTCACTTTCGCCCAATAATGGAGGCAGCTACCATTCTGGTTATCAACTTTGGATTCCTCAACCTGCAGGTCTAGTGAATGTTGGAAAAGAAGCCCACTGGCTTTCTCTGGATCAAGAGGCACGAGATCTCATGCTATGTTGGTACCCTATTGATCCTACCCTACTGCTAGCTCCTGTGTGTATGCACTCTGAGACGGTTTAGGTCGCAGGGAAGATTCCCAAAAAATAAATACAAATATAAACAAATAAAAAATATATATATATGGACAAACCAAACACAGGAAAATATATTCATGCTATAATAGACAACAACTGAAGTGTGTTGAGTTTGGGAATTTGCAAAGGTCTAATGGCTGTACTATTTGTTTGACTGCAATTCATGTAATTCGCTCTAAAGCAGCCAGGAGACGAAGGATGCAATTCGCGGGACAATTAAAGAGATGGACCTACAGTAATTGTTATTGGGCCTTCCCGTGCCTTTGGTGATGCAGTGTTTTTTTTGCCACTATGATATGGCTTCCTCGCTGTTATTTATTTTTACTGGTACTGGTTGATCACTGTCTTCTTAAAAAAATAACCTGCTGGACATCATCAGTGCACCGAGGAAGAGCATAAGAATACAAACTCCTACTGCGCATGTCACCAGTTCGGCCATTTTTATGCTGGGCTCGCTCCCTTCACAGCAGTGCGCTACAAACTCAAAATGGCGGATGTGCCCCAGTCACGTGACAAGGCCTTCCATAACCACAGGACTTTGTACAGGGCTTCATATTCTTATTTCAGCCATGTGGACAAGGGAAGCACAAATAATATGAACAAATCACATGTGACCCACTGAAAAGGATGCTGACTGTCATTATCCGCACGAATCAGGCGCTTCCACTTGTATGAGTGGTCACTGTTAACATCAATGCTGGTAGATGTGCAGGTTTGTTTTGAAATGTTAGACAGTCTTGGAAAGCAGTGCCACCTTCATAAGGTCGCTACTCAATAGTTTTTCTTTTATACATAGAATATAAGGTGGTCACAGAGACAGGCACTCTGGCAGCCAGGTCAAGCCAGGTGAATTTAGCGTGCCACCTCCATCCATGCCAGTGGTACCCCACAGAACTTCTCTCCTCAGTTCTCAGGTAAATTGCACCATGTAGGTAAATCAACGGGATACAAAGGTTTTTCTGCTGGTTTGTGGGGGACAAGGTGTGGTGTGGGTATGTGTGTGTGTGTATAGGTGGCAGTATACAGTTGCACACACAACTAAATTTCAAGTTGTAGGTCCACAAAGTGCTATGTCATGCTATATGAATGCCAAGTCACCGTTTTTCTGACAGCTCACAAGGTGCCGTCAACAAAAGAACAGCCTGACCTTCACATAGTCACTTCATGCCCGTCATGATACAATGGCACGAAAAGATGTTCTTGCTAATATTACATGAATGGCATGTCTAAAGCACTTACTACTTCTGTCGGGGTGTTGAAGCACTATCTCACCTGGGAGACGTCTGAGTGCTGACGAGATGGGGTAAGATGACCCGGGCGGCCCTGGGAGACTTTCTACATCACCAGGGGGTTCAGAAAGAACTAGGACCGTCTCCCATGTAGAAGTGTCTTATGGGGTTTACAGTGGACTGGGCCCCTTCCATCATTAATCTGTGGGTCATTTAATTCACAGGAACCCCACACTGCTTGAAGAAACATGGGAATGGGGTCGGAAGAGGGAACAGGACTCGTGGGAATGGAAGATTATGGAGCAGGCAGTGAGAGAGCCATGAAAAGCATTGACCTCAGCAACTACCCATGGATCGTGCGGTGCCACCCTTGCCCGTAGCTGGCCACGTCCCCTTCTAGACCTTCTGGTACCTCCAGATAACAATAAACTGCAAACCACGAAGCCGACAACCTCTGCCCGTCACAACAGCAGCCAGGACTCTGGAGCAGACAGTGCCTGCCTTTATTCTGGGTCCTGGGAGAGAGAAGATGGCAGCCAGCCCCTTCGGATGGGCAGATTAGGTCAAACAAAGCTTTAGTCACTCGGTTTGCATCACACCTACAGAAGCAGAGATAAAACAGAACTCTGTATGTCCCACACCACACATACACTGCCACTACACAGTCCCACGCACAACTAACAACTGCACACATAAGACAGACAATCCGCACACATTGAACACAGCTCATATGTTCCAATACGGTGTGTATTAACATTCTCACAACAGCAGGCACCCCCTCATCAAACACCTTTTGTACACATAAGACAAAACAGTGTATGTGCACACAACACAGCAGAGATACACCACATAGAGAAGTATCACCATTACACAACAGTATTCACCACTGCACACAGCGAAGTATCACCATTCACACATCAGTATTCACCAATGAAGCCACTGCACACAGCGAAGTATCACCATTCACACAACAGTATTCACCAATGAAGCCACTGCACACCACACAGCGAAGTGTCACTATTCACACAACATTATTCACCAATGTGCCACTGCGCACCACACAGAGACGTATCGCCAGTCACACAACAGTATTCACCAGTGTGTCACTGCACACCACATAGAGAAGTACCACCATTCACACAACAGTATTCACTAATGTAGCACTGCACACCACATAGAGAAGTGTCACCATTCACACAATAGTATTCACCAATGTGCCACTGCACACCACACAGAGAAGTGTCACCATTCACACAATAGTATTCACCAATGTGCCACTGCAAGACACATAGAGAAGTATCACCATTCACACAACAGCATTCACCAGTGTGCCAGTGCACATCACATAGAGAAGCATCGCCATTCAGGCAAGGGCATTCACCAGTGTGCCGCTGCGCACCACACAGTGAAGCATCGCCATTCACCAGTGTTCGACTACGTACCACATAGAGAAGCATCACCATTCAGGCAAGGGCATTCACCAGTGTGCCGCTGCGCACCACACAGTGAAGCATCGCCATTCACGCAACGGCATTCACCAGTGTTCGACTGCGCACCACATAGAGAAGCATCGCCAGTCACACAACAGCATTCAGCAATGTGCCGCTGCGCACCACACAGAGAAGTATTGCCAGTCACACAGCAGTATTCACCAGTGTGTCACTGCACACCACATAGAGGAGTATCACCATTCACACAACAGTATTCACTAATGTACCACTGCACACCACGGAGAAGCATCGCCATGCAGGCAAGGGTATTCACCAGTATGCCGCTGCGCATCACACAGTGAAGCATCGCCATTCACGCAACGGCATTCACCAGTGTTCGACTGAGCAACACATAGAGAAGCATCGCCAGTCACACAACAGCATTCCCCAGTGTGCCGCTGCGCACCACACAGAGAAGCATCGCCATTCACACAACAGCATTCACCAGTGTGCCACTGTGCACAACACAGTGAAGCATCGCCATTCAGGCAAGGGCATTCACCAGTGTGCCGCTGTTCACTACACGGAGAAGCATCGCCATTCAGGCAAGGGCATTCACCAGTGTGCCACTGCACACCACACAGAGAATCATCGCCATTCACACAACAGCATTCACCAGTGTGCCACTGCACACCACACAGTGAAGCATCGCCATTCAGGCAAGGGCATTCACCAGTGTGCCGCTGCGCACCACACGGATAAGCATCGCCATTCAGGCAAGGGCATTCACCAATGTGCCGCTGCGCACCACACGGAGAAGCATCGCCATTCAGGCAAGGGCATTCACCAGTGTGCCGCTGCACAGCACACAGTGAAGCATCGCCATTCACACAACAGCATTCACCAATGTGCCACTGCACACCACACAGTGAAGCATCGCCATTCACACAACAGCATTCACCAATGTGCCACTGCACACCACACAGTGAAGCATCGCCATTCACACAACAGCATTCACCAATGTGCCACTGCACACCACACAGTGAAGCATCGCCATTATCACAACAGCATTCACCAATGTGCCACTGCACACCACACAGTGCAGTATCACCATTCGCGCAACAGTATTCACCAATGTGCCACTGCAAACCACATAGACCGGTGAACAGCGTTAACAACGCATGGCGTTACAACGCGGTCGTTACAACGACCGCATTGTTAGTTCGCATACCGTTACAACGCAAGTCGGAACAACGACTTGCGTTGTAAGGGGCAGAAGGTGTTGGATTTAAAATCCAACACCTTCCCTAATGTCCGCACAGACTGGAGTTGGAATAGTAAATTATACTATTCCAACATCCAGCGCCCCTTACAACGCAAGTTGTTGTTCCGATTTGCGTTGTAACGGTATGCGAACTAACGCGGTCGTTGTAACGACCGCGTTGTAACGCCATGCATTGTAAACGCATGCGAAATAAGGTGGCATATTACATAGACCAGCATCGCCATTCACACAACAGCATTCACCAATGTGCCACTGCACACCACACAGTGCAGTATCACCATTCGCGCAACAGTATTCACCAATGTGCCACTGCACACCACATAGACAAGCATCGCCATTCACACAACAGCATTCACCAGTGTGCCACTGCACACCACACAGTTAAGTATCACCATCCACGCAACAGTATTCACCAGTGTGCCACTGCACACCACGTAGACAAGCATTGCCATTCATGCAACAGCATTCACCAGTGTGCTACTGCACACCACTTAGACAAGCATCGCCATTCATGCAACAGCATACACCTGTGTGCCACTGCAAACCACACAGTTAAGTATCACCATTCACGCAACAAGATTCACTAATGTGCCACTGCGCACCACATACCTGTCCTATCCAGTATGTAGAACTCTGATCACACACCCAACACTGACCAAATATGCAACAAACCTTCCGAGGGGCTCAGAACAGCCAATCACACACATTCATCCTCTGGGCAATGGACACACCTTATTAATGAGAAGAAAACTAAATAATCTTGAAACCCAGAAGTCAATAAGTGTGAATGACTCACCTAACAAAGACACATTCTTTCAACTCCACAAACCTAACCAGCCTTGGGTCTGTAGAAACACTTCCGAAAGATTTCGAAAGTCACCCCCGGCCTAATGAAAGTCATGCAAACCTTTACTAATGGGGCACTGTGCGCTGTATAAATGCCAAATATGAATGACAAGAACAGGTTACCACCAGCCAACAATGAGGCACAAAATAGCTACCTGGTTGGTTTGCAGTCTTTGAAGCTCAGTTTCAGCACTGCTGTCCATAAACAGTCCTCTGATCCAGAAGAGTCATGGACTCTCTATGCCACCATGCCATCACCATGCCATCTTCAGTCTATGATCGGTTTATGTCACTAACTCTCATTATCTGGGGCAAGACTAGTGATTTTTTACTGCTTTCACCAGCAGGTTGTGGCAATTGCCAGGGCCTTCTAAAAGCACCAATAATGCCCCCATGGCTTAGGCAGAAATGATGTATCCGTGAAACATCCCTCAGGGGCTTTTAAAAACCAGTGTATTGTGTCCTACTTAAATGCTCATTGAGCACAGACCAAACTGTGAACACTGACAAGTTAAAGTAGGATAGAAGCGTAGGCTGTTCAGTGTGCATTGCTACGGAAATGCCCCCTGCATGACGAACCAGGCATTTACCCTTGCCCTGAGCGACCTAGCTGCTTGTTATCTGGCATCAAGTCTTTGTTTTGGCCCAGTACACATGACCATCCAGCCTGTGTGCTGAGGTCTAGGTTTTTAGGTCTCGTGCCTAGCGTTGCAGTGCGCAGCCCTGCTCGCGCAGCACTGCTCGCGCAGCGTGAGACCTCTAGAAAGGGCTTTAGAAAGCTAACCACACGCTCGTGCGTGTGGTTTTGCTTTCTGAAGCCCACATTGGCTGTAGCGTGCGTTTAAAAAAAAAAAAAACAACACGCAATTGGGCAAAGGCGGGCGCATGTCCCGCCTTTGCTCCGCCCATTCCCGTCCGTGTCTAGGACACGCAACAGCGCGCGGCACAGACGGCAGGCTCCCTCGCCCCCCCGCTCCTCTGTGGTGCGCGCGCACCACTGGTTTCAATTGCCGCGTTCGGCTCCGGTTTCGATTCCGTGATTGTTTAATCAGCTATTTTAAGGTATAGAGGAACAATTTTTAATACTCATCACTGGTGGAAGTTCGACGGATGTTTGGTATACTATTTATATTTTGCTATTCCTTTCCAGGGTCCTACTCTTTCACTAAAACCGGACTCGCGCAATGTTGTCAATTTTCCTGTGTATATTGGCCATGCTGTAGCAATGTAAAAATAATTTCCTGCATTCTCTGGAATCATGGATTTCGCTCTGACCCGTGAGTAACGGGAGTACTGCCGCTCGTGTGTGTATTTTGAGTCGGGTGGAATTATTTTACAAACTCTGAAAATGTGCCTCTGCCCTCCATGATGTTTTCTTATGAATTAATCCATATGTACAGCTGAGGAGGTTTGATGAGGAGAGGCTGCTGCGTGTTCCTGTTTGATGCTTTGTGAGTCACAAAGCAGATGGGCTTCAGCTTAAATTAAGGAAGTTTTACATGAACTCTAAAGTGAGTGTGTCGCTCGTGCAGACAGTTGTTTCCATATACGATATTTTCTTAAGCTACTGCTTACCCTACTACGCCCTTTAGCCTCATGTTGTGCCCTCTATATCTAGGATTCCTTTCCCACTCAATAAAGGTCTGGTTTTTTTTTTGTACTGCGCTCCCCTCAGCCCTTCTATATTTTACTCTTTTAAAAAGTCACAGCACTAACTTCTGAAGGCACATGGTGAGCCTAAAGTGCCTTTCCGACTCAGTGTGCACTTTGCAACCCGTAACTAATCTCAAAGGAAGGGGCGGGTTGTAGAGGAGGCCTCCCAACCCTTTGCGACTCGATCTGCTAATTACTCAATAAAGGGGTGGTATTTATTCGCGGAGAGGAAGCTGCCCCCACAGCATCCACTTGGGGCATCTGGGCTTTGACCTTTACGAGAGCAGACGGCGGACCACAGGACTGCTGACTGCACTCCTCGCTGTCTGTCACAGAATGCCAACTTTCTTCTTTTGAAGGCAGTCCCTGGCCCTTAAGGAAAACAGTGTTGGTATTCCATGAATGAATGCAGGGGGGGAGGTAGGAGGCCCCTATCAGGCCCTCAGCCCTGCATTGGCAGGTATTCCCAAAGAACCCACAAAACGCATCCTTCCTTCTGAATATTAAGGAAGCTGACGTTTTTGCAACTCCTTGTGAATGGTAATTTTGCGATGTGATTGATTTGTACATCAGTCGCATCGTAAAACTCAGGAATGCTGCCAAAGCAATCTGAATGCAAAAAATGGCAATTGCTTTGCGACCCCACCTTAGTGCATCAGGCCTTGGGTCCCTGTCTTCAACTTCAGCCAGTGCCTAAGAGTAGAAGGAAAAGGGGGGGTGTGTGTGTGTGTGTGTGTGTGTGTGTGCGCGCGTGTGTGTGTGTGTGTTTGTTTCAACCTGCCATGCACCAGCCCAAGAGACTGCTTTGGAATACCCTAGGAAAGGAGCACAGACTTTGTGGTTTCAATCAATCAATCATGTCACTTATAAAGCGCACTACATACCCGCGAGGGTCTCAAGGCGCTGGGGGAAGAGGGGGGTGGTGCTGCTACTGATCGAAGAGCCAGGTCTTGAGGAGTCTTCTGAAGGCCAGTAGGTCTTGGGTCTGTCGGAGGTTGGTGGGGAGGGTGTTCCAGGTCTTGGCGGCGAGGTGGGAGAAGGATCTGCCGCCGGCGGTCGTTTTCCGGATGCGGGGGATTTGAAGAGCGATAGCAGCACTGAAGCAAACAAAATCCGTAAAGAGCCCCTCAGAAATCCCTTAACTGTTAAACAGAGAAATCTCCCGCTAAATAAAATTGAAAAAAACAACTGCCGTTAATCCCTGTCCCTCCATTCGTGCAGGGTCTCTTGGACCATGTGTACCTAGAGATTTTATGGAAGAAATACTAACCTGTAAAGTTTTACAGCGAGCAAAACAACATGGCCGCTGGGAATTTGTGTTAACCATGCAGCGTTAGAGGTTACTTTCTCCTCCCCCGGACCTCAGCAAATTAAAAGAAAAAACCCTATGAGACTGAACTGTTTTTATAATGCGTCGCCTCTCGCTGCTCCTTCTTAGTCCCTCTGCCCACTTAAGTGTTCTTGCCTACTGCTGACATCCCTTCCCTCCCCATCTCTGAAAATCATGGCCTCTCGCTCACTTCCCCGCCATGTCCTCGGACACCCCCCTTTTCAACATACAGCCTGGCACCTTCGACTGTAACTCACCTCACCTCCCTCTCAACTTCCTTGCTACTTTAACGTAGCCTTTTTAAAACTGTTTTTTTCAAATGTGTCAAGAGAAAAGGTCTACTCGCCGACAAGCGCTTCGACGCCTCGTCAGGGGTAGTAAGCGCTATATTAAATGCAATTACAATACAAGTCGTGATAATGAAACAAACTACAACACAACCATTCCTCTGTGTGCCATCACACTTACTTGTGATGTTCCACATGAGCAATAGAGTGTACCAAACGGGTAGCACTGTATTGGCGTACAATGCATAGGTTTGGACGTGTGCGCACAGTATTCATATGGTCATGTACAATGTAAGTACTGTGCTTGGTGCTGCTGTGTTTAAGCATGAGGGTGAAACTATGTTTCCACTGTAGTGTTGGTGTTCATACATGCTGTAGTCCTTTCTCACTGCAGTCTGAGGGCCTTCCCCATGGTTGCATGCTGCATAACCTGGAAATATTCCTGCTAAAGCATGTGTGTAACCTAGAAATGTTCCTGCTACCGGTGCTCTTTGCTGAGTGCCCTAGTCGTGGATTAAGGAGACTTCTCTATGCACTGAATCTAGGTCATTGTCCTTTTTTAGTGTGCATAGGCAGAACACTCCAACCAAGTCAACACAATGTTCTAGATTACATGGTAGGAACAGTGGACACTGTTTACTGCCAGTCCAGATGACACGGACAGCAGGGTCACTTTTATGCACTAAGAATGTTTGTGCTTGACATTGATAGTGGATATTATCATTTGAATGGCGTTGCGATGTAAATGCATTTTTGTACTTTTGCAAAGACTTTGTTACCTAAACACAAAAATATCTTGTTCGGCTATCCAGTTGCATAGAGCGGAATCAGAGTGCTTGTTTTTCACTGTTTCCTCGCCCATGCTGCAATATATAACAAGAATTTGCAATGCAAAAGGTCTCGCATTTGCGATAGTTTGAGCTTTTGGCATTGTAAATGACAATGCCTTTTATTTATGTGTTTTGAAAACCTGCAAGTATTGTGTAAACATGCACTTTGTACTTATAAGCATTTCTTACGACAAGCAAGGCTGGCAGTAACTTGGGGAGAGGAGTTGGCCTAACGGCTAGGGCGGTCGACCTCGAATCTGGGTTCGAGTCTCGGCAATGACGCTGAACATCCTGTGATTCTGGGCAAATCACTTAATCTCCCCGTACCTAACAAAAAAGAATGTGTCCTCATGTAACGCAACTGGTGCTATGTAAAGCGCTCTGATACCCGATACCTTCGGGTCAAGTTCGCGCTATATATAAAACTCTGAAGAAAAACTGTGCCTCTTTGTACTTGTAGTCCATGCTTACCAGAAGCAAGGCTGGTGGTAAAAGAGACGCAGTTACTGCCAGCCTTGCTTCTCGTAAATAATTTGTGTTTACGCACCACATTACAGGTTTTCAAATCACATAAATAAAAGACTGTCATTTACAATGCCAATAGCTCAAACTCTCGCAAATGCGAGACCTATTGCATTGCAAATGCTTGTTTGTACCTGTTGTGAGACCCAGAGCTGGGGTCTGTGGGCATGAGGGGCACATGAATCAGGCCCTATATTATACATGAGCCTACCACCTGTGTCCTGGCTCACGTACATTAAACGGTGATGGCAGCATACCCTTTAGTGATTCATTTAGCTGAAGACGCCACTCTCTGGCCTACTGCCCCCACTCGTGAAACGTTCTGCTTGGAGGTGGTGCCCAGAACCTGCATTGACGTATGTTATGTTACAGGTTCATATGGAGCGCATATCCACTAACAGTCTCCTGGTGCTAGGTAACTTTCTCAGCATGACTCAGGCGTATTTTGGATTCTCCCTGGTACAACTGAGCACAAGATGGCGGCTGAGATGAACCTCAGCTGGCTTGTAAGTATGTTGTCAGCATTACTGAGCCTGCGCGTGGAGCCCAGACATGGATGTCTTTGAAAGGCAACAGGACCTTTAAGAAAGAGAGCTGAATAGTATCACACCCAGGAGCACAGGCGTTTGGTTAGTGACGGGGTGGGCTGAGTAGGCAGAATCTGTTGTATCTTTTGTATTTGGGAAAGAAATCCTTAAGGCAGGGCCTGCCCCTGTTGTCTCTCCCAGAGGTGCTACCCCACCAGGCCGGTGACAGCAAGACGTAGGGCTTCACCCTTCATCGAGCCCTCAGTTGTGGGTAGAGGTGGATGAAACACTGAAAATCCCGAGCTAGGCTCGAGCCGGAAGCCTGGCTCTGCTCCAGGTCCTGGTGAAACATCGAGCCCATAACGAGCCAACCTCACATGTGGCTTCTGTCTGTCACCCTCCCTCCACCTAGGATGTGGCATTAGGGCCAGAGCTGCCAACTTTGGAACTGGGTAGGCATGTTCGAGGTTCAACATCCTGTGATTCAAGGCAAATCACTTATTCTCCCTGTATAAGCAATGCATGTAGCCTTTTGTAATGTAACTGGTGCCCATGTAAAGCACTACAGTGCCTTTGGGTATAGTTCAAGCTATTAAAAACTGCAGAAGATGCACAAAACAAAGCCTTAACATAAGGAAACACAAATAGGTACCCATTTCCTGGCCGATTTGTGCAAAGAGAAACTAGAAAAACCTGGATAAATCAGTTTCCCCACTTAAATTGTGTTATCTTAGGCAAACATTTTATTTCAGCAAAACTCTTTTTTTCTTCAATATCATGTGTGAAAGCACTTTCAAATATTTGAGTTCAGAATGCTAGTTGTACAAAAACCGATTGTGTTTGGTTTACTAGACCATTATGTTGCTCTATAATAATCTGGGCCACGTACAGGGTTTACATGACAATGTTCTTGCCTCCTAGTGCACTAATGGTTTATGTTTTGTTTTCAATAAGTACTTTTCATTGCTGTGTAATAACGTGACATATTAATGTCACAGCTTCACATGCTGAAGAAATACACTTTCTTGAACTTTGAAGCGACTTTTTCATATTTTACGTTTGTTGTGTGATGTATATGGCAAGCATTTTCAGGGCTCGGCTTGTGCACGTGCTTGAAAATCCGAGCCAGACCCTTGGCTCGGCTCTCGCTGTAAATTTGTTGGCTCGCCCACCTCTAGTTGTGTGCGCTCCAGTTTAAGCCGCCCCTGGTCACTACCTGCAGTGAGGAGTCATCACCCGCACAGTCTGAGTTGCAGAGGAGGAATACACAAAGGAAGGAACCACAGTTTAAGCCTGGTTACTCTGGTTATGCCCTACCCTGCAGGCCTGATTGTAGAACCCTGTGCCTACGACCTGCTAGTATTTGTAAACGAGCTTCAGACTGCGCGTAGTTCCTTAGCACAGAAAAGGACTCACAGTAGCTGCTGGCCCCTATCCAGAACCTGTTAAATGAGGGCTATAAATCTATATTATCAAGAAAATTATGTTCAATAGCAATTTTGTTATCTTTTTTTCTTACAAAAGATAACAATGTTTGAACATTGATTTATTATGAGTGTTACATTTGTTGTTTAAAGTTAATGTTCAAACTCACAACCAAATTACAGTATTAAATATTTCAACGAAGATGCAGGTCCCAGGAGAGGTTGGGTTGTAGTTGACAAGGTTTTATTAAGATGCAGACAGAATTAGGACAACCTCTTGCACAGCACAGGACGTCAACAGCTCTCCACCAGCAGAAAGTAATCTCCCCTGAATCCTCTCATCCAATATCCACATTCTAGAGTGGAATCCACCTGCCAGCCAGCCAGAACACAACACACCTCCCCTTTCCCCAAAGAAACCCACACAAAAAAACAACAAATACAACACCAAATCCCCAATTTAGAATGCGCGACAGACAAAAAACAACAGCCTAAAATAACAACAGTTCTATAAAAGGAGATGTCACCAAGTGAGCTAAAGATGAGTAGAAAGACTAAACAGTGAGTGAACTACAACATTAATTAAAATAAATTATTCTTTTCAGGGAATAATATAATCTTTGATTTCGGTTGCCATTCTCCTCCTGTGTGCCAAACTGGTCTTATTCATGCTGCTCGGGACACCTGCTCAGCTATTCCCAACCTGTTCCACAGCTGGTTCACCTGCCCCAGACTGAGTTTCAAACATGTCCCTCTTACCACCCTTGACAGCACTTTTACAGTTTCACCATTCACCTTTGTCAGTTTCACAGCATATCCATTCTCACTCACATCACAACCTTCTGGGCAAAGCCAAACCTCACCCTATCTTTCCTCATCCTGATTTTCGAGACCTTTACATGCACAAGGTCATTTTAACTCTTTTCCGCAAACCAAAACTGTCCTTGATCCTTCTCGGACTACATCCAGTCTTTGCTTGACACACTCCATCACTGCCTACAGAACACCTCCCTTAACCCTCCATTCACTCACCTGCATTTTAGACAACAACGCAGAATGCAACACATTCAGAGGAGATCTACTTCTAATAGCACTGAACGCACCTGCGTCAACATCTTCGATAATTGCCCCCTAACACATTTACTTGCTATGCAACTCATCCTCTCAGCCATTGTGGGTCTGCATTAAGGGTTCATGTAACACCTATAAAAGATGGAGATTTAGTTGTGGGGTGTCCATAGGCACTAGGTTTTACTGGCTTGTGGGGTTTGGGTCTCACCAATAATTTATGGTAAGTGCCCAAGGGTTGGGCCAGGACCTTTCACTTTGTTTAGAATCGAAAGGCGTGCGAGGCTCATGTACTACCAGAAGCCTTCTTTGAGAAAGACATGGTGTGAAACAGTGATCAGCACTTAAGTAGGATGTCAGAGACATATAAGGTTACCGTTTAAAGCCATCTCTCATTTCTTTAGCACCCAAGAATTACTTGCTGAAAAACTGCCCTTTTTAAATGACCAAACAAATGTAACCCTCGTTTGAAAATGTAATTTTGACTCATTCCTAAGCTCAGCTTCTCAATATGTGGAAACTTAAAAGTTCTTTTCATACTTCCATTTTGGATTATGTCCAGTTTCTTTTTTACTGTGCTCAAATATTCTAGAGGTCTCTTCAGGGCACCAATAAAACCAAAACATGATCATAAGCCTCTTAGACCCCATCATGTGGTTGATATATGGTAATATGCACTTTAAACCATATATTTACAAGCATGTATAATACACATTTGTAGGTTTTACCTCACCAATGACTGTGATAAAGAACACAATAAGATTGTGACAGACCTTCTTATGATCAAGTAACATTAATTCACAATGCCAATGCTAATTTTCCCCTCCCCTATTTCTATTAGGACTTTGTTGGGTGCCCGGCACTGATTGGTTTGCGCTTCACAAAATTAATAAATAAGTTGCTCATTAATTGGTCTTGAGTTAGGATGAGTTTTTCACTCCAGGTCTTTTGCGAGGACCATCGTGCTTGTGAGTAAAGGCATCCTGCAGGGCACGCTTACTATTTCGCCTTCCCATAGAGCACCTCATACGAACTGCGCTCCACCAATAATTTGGCGAACAAGGCTTCTGTGGGATGTCATAGGGCTGTGTCAGGTGAACGCGCTTATGGACGTCTTTAGGGAGGAGAATGAATGTGTGGTAGTCAGATGTAATGTACAGTGCAGGAAATAAGGGGAATCCAGACGGATCCCAGACCAGCCAGTTATTGTTGAGCGAGATCCGGGTTCCAGCTGGCCCTTTTGAAATATGCTGAATTTGTCTCAGTGTAAAGGGCCACCAATCCACCTTGTGTTTGAAATTCTTGGCAAGGAGCTATGTGGAACCAAGCACCCAGATGCCAATACACAGCGCTTGTTATCACTTAACAAGACCTTAAGAGAAACTATGATTTAAGGCATGTTTTTGAGTTTGTTCAGCCATGGATGTAAGAGATATGTATGCATGGCAGGAATGTCAAATGTATGTGTCTGTATGAGTAAGTATACAATAAAAAATTATTTACATAGCATTAACTAATTATTTTTGTATTTAATTCTTCCATAGCGGTACTCATCCCAGTGTAGTGTGTCAGAGTGCTTTATATCTCACACACACACATTAGACAGACAATAAATCATACAAGTGTGTATATCATTGTACAAGAAATGTTCCATAAGACATTAAGAATTACAGGACATATCGTCCATACTGGTAGGAATTATGGGGCACATGACGATGCCGGTGGGACTGCCACCGACAGGCCGTCGGTGGCGGTCCCACCAACAGACAGCCCTTCGGGCCGAACACCGCATTACGATACAGGCGGTCGGACCCCTGACTGCTGAGGGACGGACCGCAGCCTCTGACAGGATCTACTGATCCCAACGGGGCGGCGGTCGGAATCATGATTCTGAATGGAGGCGGGGCCTGCTCAGGCACCGCCGTCAGGATCACGATGTCCCTTTCCGGCTGCCTGTTCATGGTGGTCCCGCCGCCATGGAAAGGCTGCGGGAAAGCAAATTTGGGGGTCCCAAACAGGGCCCCTGTCCCCCGTGGGCCACATGGTGTCTGCCACACGGTGCATGGTTGTTTGAAAAAAGCCTTTTTCTACTGTGGCTTGTGCTGCAGCCCTTTTCTGGGCCCCAGCACTAGCAGCAGTAGAAAAGGGCAGTTTCTGATCGCCTACACAGCAGTCTGATCAAAATATGGCAGATAGGACCGCTGACTCCTTATCGGGCGGTCTCAATCCTGCTTCGATGGCGGTCGGACGCTCGTCTGACAGCCATTGCAATGAGCCCCTATATATTAGGAGTTCATGGACAGAACACAAAGTAAGGATTTAAAATGTATCGCAGCGGCTGGGGTTGTCTAAATAAGACTTTATTACTACCCAAATTAACCCTTTTTGCAACCTTAAAATAAAGACAGATTGAGAAAAAAACAAAGTTCTAAACCCATGCCTTGCAGTTTGCATGTAGCTCCTTGATGCTGGTTCGTAGCTCACTGTGCTACATTAGAAAGACTGCAAGTTATGAACTGCAAGTAACAAAAGGATCTCTTAGTCAAAAGCAGCAGTAATAGTATGTGTTTGTTTATATTTAGTTAAAGACAGTCAATCACTACATCCTTAATTAGAGCGTTGGAATGTTGAGAGGTCCATTGAAGGCAATGGGGTGGCTCTGGGCTTATAATGGCTGGTGTAAACCTTCTCCTTCAACATTCCAATAGCCTTGTAGCCCTTCTGCCGAGGACTATACTGGTTGTTAAAGGCCCTCTCCCTCGTTAAAGGCCCTCGCCACATCAGGTTCAGGGCCTTTAACAACTGGTATAGCCCTCGGCAGCAGACTATAAGGCAATGATATTCAATGACATACATTAAAAATCATACATTAGCGAATCCATTTCATTCTGTTACATATCGGTCCTTGCATTTTGAAACTGCGTTCATATATTTTACCAATGTACTGAAATACTATCAGTGCTGCTAAAACTCGTACAAATTGCTGATGAACAGTTTCTTGAGTTCATTTCTAGGAACTGTGGAATTTTAAGCCTTTTTCTTTCAATTGTGAAGGTTGGGCAAACACAGAGTTTGCGTGCAAATGACAATTTATAGTAGGAACAAAAGCAACAGGCTGTGTTACTCTCTCAAATTTCCATGTTTGTGCTTTCCCTGCCACGATAAAAAGTCCAAAGCAGAGTCTTAAAAACTGTACTTTTGTCTCCCAGAAAAGTTAAAGGTTAAGAAGGTAAGTTTGTCGTGCTGAATTTTAATGAGATTTTCTATTAGTGACCTATGTTCTTTTATTTTAAAAGATTTCAAGTCAGTATATCTGGATTTAAAGCTTACTGTCCTCTTCAGTATCTTCTTGTTAAGCTTCCATAGATAGATTGCAGTTCCGCTGTTATCATTTGGAGGTCCGTTAGAGGCTTGAAGTGCGGGAGAGAGAGAGTGACCGAGGGAGAAGGCTAACAGAGTTAAGTCGTGGGGTGAGAGAATAGCACAGATAAGATGGAGCACGAACCGCGGGGGAATTAGAAACAATGAGAGCAGCGTACACTACGAGACAGCCTCGTGACGAGGCAGCTACATGACGCAATGCGTGAGCACGCAGCGTGACTCGGCACTCCCCGCGTGACTATCCTTGCACGCCTGGGACAGACCTTTTACTCCCTTCCCTGTTCTTCTGGCTCTAATTATATGTGTTTAGACCTGGTCACAGCATTCTTGTCATAGGATTCACACCCGCTCCAGAAGGAATGCGGAACAAGGGCGGCTGTGGTGTGACAGGAGTCAGGAATCTTCGCTGAGGCAGAGATCTGTGTGATCTTGGGCGCCCTGTCAGGGCTTGCACCTGCAGTCGGTCTTCATTAGTTATTAATAAGCAATCTGTCATTGTGCTCTGCGGTTTCATCACTTCTAATGCCAAGAACAGTTCTGTCCAGCCCTCCGTCCCGTATTCTGGGTATAAACCCACTGCTCGTAGGTACTTTCCAATGTCTGATTCATGGGCCATTAAACTCCACTTTCTGGACCTGTTCAGTGCCTTTAAACGCCTTACTGTTGATTGTGAGTCGGCCTTCTCCTCCAGCCTTTCATTTCTAGAGGTCACTTGAATCTAAATCATCTGTTTCCCCTTTTTAGGTCTCGCCTAGCGATGCAGCGCTTTGCGCTGCTCGCTATGCGAGATCTATTGTTGTCGACTTGGCTCGGAAGGGGGACAGGACATGTGCACGCGTACGGCAAGGCCTGGACAGGAGATGTGCACGCGTATGGTGCGAGCAGGAGTTGTAATAACGCCGCAAGCCGTACGCGTGCACATCAACTGTCTGTGCCGAAGCTTAACAGACAGGAGATGTGCACGCGTACGGCTCGCGGCGTTATCACAACTCCTGCTCGCACCATACGCGTGCGCATCTCCTGTCCAAGCGCGGCACGCCCCACTCACCGGCTCTTGTGGGGACTCTGCGCTGCTCCCCGGCTGGTCTCCTCGATGGCAGGGGGGACTCGCCTCTTCACCCGGTCACTCTGACTTCCCTCTACGGCTTGCCAGTGCGGGGTGGGCTCCCGCCGCGCTTCTCCTACATGCGGGCTGCAACACGCGGGGCTCCCTCAGCTCATGGGAGCCCCGGACACTTCCGGCCGCGCGCTCCATGCCCCGCCCTTGTCCCAGGCAAGGTTGCCTGACTTCCGGGTCGCGCTGAGAGCGGCCCGGAGAAGGCTTCCAGAACGGCTCGGGCTTGTTAAATATTGTAGCAAGAAAACCGTACACACCTCACCCTACACTCACAAAGCTTTATGGCTAAGTTTGGTTTAGGCATATTAAAGCCAGGAGACCGACGGAATTAAAATGCAGAAAGATGTTGGCGTGTACAAGAGGCGTGAGTACATTAGTTTTTCACTGGCAATAAGAGTGATTTCATTCTTCTTTTTGGTTGTTGTTGGTTAGGGAAATTGTTAAAAAAAGTTTATTTATCCGAAGCACTCCATGAGAGGTGTATCTGTTTTCCACCTATCATCTGTCGTGATTTTCTCCCCCACATATATGCATTATCCTCTCTCTCCTGTGTGCTTTTGTTTGCCAATCCTATCTTTTCTGTTGCCTCGTTATTAAAGGTCATACAGCAGCCATCCACACGGAAGTCAGACTCACCAGCCCCGGCTCTCCTATCCCTTCCGTTCATGGCTTAGCTAGACCTAGGTAGTTAATCACTAAAACCAATCAATAAACTAGGCACATATTAATACATCGATGCACACAGAATTTCACTATTGCACTTCAGGTCCAAAGCTGACCTGCCCTGAGGCTGTCTGACTTCCGCAACCCATGGTTCTGCATTCATAATGAGTAAAATACATCTGCAGCTACCAAATGGTTGAAAAGAGGTGTGTGCAAACTGCTAGGATTATTTGCACATCAATTTGGTCACCCTGCGTAAAGAACGCAGCTTTATTAAGGAAATTAAACAACATAGTTCGGCACCAAAATTTGTTTTTCTTAGCCTTAGGACTCTGTGCATTTTACCACTGCTATGTAGCTGCCAAGGTTTCAAATTGCTTATGTCTGACATTTCCATGGTTTCAGTGCACTTATAAGTAACATTCAACAGCCAAATATGTGACATTTTGAGTGACACTTTCTCGCAAGTAAATCCAAAGCAATAAGGTACATGGAAAGGGACTAATATCAGAAATTACAATTTTTTGTGCTATAAGAAGCGCTAAAAATATCTTGAAATTGCTATAAACGCTTGAAATGGAAGGTTAACCCTTGCTTTACAATAAACACCAAATATATGCAACTTTTGGTGCAGCCCCAGTTATACTATGCATAATACAATTTTTTCTGTTCTCCCGCTGTGAAGTGTTTATTTTTGCAATTTTATGTAGCGCAAACTCGACCTGAAGGTATTGAAGCGCTTTACATGAGCACCACTTACATTACACAAGGAAGATTAAGTAATTTCTCCAGAATCACAGGATGTTAAGCCGACGTCGAGACTCCAACCTGGTTGTGCAGTTCCAAAGTCAGCAGCTCTGGCCTAACGCCACACACATCCTTTTCCTGTGATACAGCAAGGCTGGCTTCAGTCACCCCGTTAAAATCAGCACACTTAAAGTAGACAGCCTTCTGACTATGGCACGCACACCAACATTTTAGAAGAGGAAATTCGGAGATTTTCCTAATCGGGAGACTGTATTCCCCCCGTTGACTTCTATTGAAGCAGAGGCAATTTCAGGTGGGAGACAGCCAAATTAAAGCCATTTTTGCTTCAAATATGTGGATTCTCCCGCCTGAATCAAGTCTATTGTGGCATGTATGGTGGGCGAAATCAGTAAGGAAGGGGATCTTTGTGTGACGGATGGGGTGCAAGGCCAGTGACGGAGACACCCTCCACATCAACTGACCCCCTGCCCTAAATGTAAGTCAGCCTTCTGACCATCGTAGGAGAACTAAGTAAGGTAGGGAAACCTCATATGAAGATCTGAGAGGGTGCCTCAGTGAAGGAGAGGGGAGAGGATGTGGTGTTATGACCACAGTTGCAGACTTTGGAACTGAAAAACCAGGCTTGAGTCTCAGCGGCAGCTCAAAATCTTGTGATTCTGGATGAATCACTTAATCTCCCCGTGAATGTGTCCTTGTGTAATGTAACTGGTGCTCGTGTAAAGTGCTCCAGTACCTTTGGGTCGAGTTTGCGCTATTCAGTGGTATTCGGTGCGCCAATTTTAAATAGCACGGTCAGAGAAAAGCTTTGGGCACTGGGAGGGCCTGACTGGTCGTAGCAGGCATCAGGCGTTTTCCTGGGAGGCTTGAAGTGTGGGGGCCAGTTTTGCAGCAGTGGGGGCCGGTTTTGCAGCGGTGCTGCAATATCAGCCCCCAGTAACAAAAGCAGCAATGCTTCACGCTTGCACCCACTCTCTCCCTCGGGGGGGCTGGTCCGACAAACTTGCCAGGGCTGCTTTGGGTTCCCAGTCCGGCCCTGGGCACCAGCACTCATTCTTTTACAAAATCAGTACTGGAGACTCCCCCCCCCCCCACCAAATGGAGGACTGAGCGGGCACCCCGGTGAAGGAGACCCCAAGCTCATATAAAGGACAGAGAAGGTGCCCCAGTGAAGGCGACCTGCTTGTGAGGAGGACTGGGTGGGTTGCCCTATTGGAGGAGACCACCATCACATATAGACAACTGATAGGATGATCCAGTGAAGGGCACCACCCCCTGTGTATAGGACGGAGGGGATGCCCAAGTAAAGGAGACCCCCCCTTTGTGTGAAGGAGGGGGGGAGGTCCCAAGTGAAGGAGACCTCCCCTTGTTTGAATGACCCAGTGATGTGCTGTTATCAGGGCTTTCATGCCTCCACCCAGAGGTCACTTTGAATGTGCAGGAGGGTTTGTGGAGCATGGAGACCTAGAAGCTGGAGAGCTAGACCGGTGGAATGAAAGAACCTACAGGCAATTATGACTCCTATGTCCCTTACTCTCGGCTTGGTAGAGGGATCCATACCTTGGTTAATTGGCCAGTGAAATGGTAATAGATCGGCTTGTGCAGCTCTTAACACCAAGATGCCTATTTTGGCTCCTTTTATCATAGGGAGCTCAACTACCCAATGGAACACATGGTCAGGCATGTAGAGTGGGTGGCATTGTTCACATGCCAGTTTTCCAGCTAGAAATGGATGCGAGTGTGGCTGGCAGAGGCTTTCAGCGCCCTTCTTTCTCGCACTCTGATTCTTGTTTTTAACCCTCTGTGGCCCTCTTTTTCACCCTTTGTGGCCCTCTTTCTTAACACTCTTCTGCATCCTGGCCCTCTTCCTAACCAGCTGTGTTCCTTTTTTTAACCCTTAGTACCCCTCTTTCGTACCCCCTTTGCTCCTCTTTTTAACTCTACTCCTCCTTCTTCAGTGGTCATCTTTCTGACCCTAGTGCCTGCTCTTCAGTTTCTCCCTTACTGGTAGTCTGTGTCCCTCTGACATCAGTTTTCTTCTTTTCACCCTCAGTCTTTCACTTTCTGTTGTGGTGTCCATCTTCCTGACCCTCACTCCTCCTCTATGAAATGAAATTAATGAAATGAAAATAAGAATTCTAAAGCGCGACAATCACCCGGGGGTATCTAGGCGCTAAGCGGACAGGCTAAAAAAGATCTAGAAGATACCAAGATTATTTACTAAAAACCAAGTTTTTAGATTCTTCCTGAATTCCAGTGTGTAGGAAACTGGCTCTATATATACTACACCAAAATGAGGTCTAGTGTGTATAGAGTCCAGGTGACCCCAGAGGTAGGCAGAGGTTAAAGTTAGATAGAACCGTACTCTCTATTTGTGGTAGAGTGGTCGAGCAGTAAGGCAGTATCAGAGGACAGTGTTAAGCATTTGATGTACACACTCAGTCAGCAAATGAATTCACACACTCAAGAACTGAACTCTAGGCCAATTGTTTTTGTATACAAAAATATACTGTTGTTTTATTTTTTAGAACCAAGCAAGCCTGGCACAGGTAAGCATTAAATACTTTTCTCGTTACTTTTCTAACTCAGTGCTGGATACCTAGATTCAGCACTGGGACATTTCCTGAAAACAGGTAAGTAAATACGTTTTGGTTATTTGCGTGATTTTTAAAGATTATTTTTAGATTTCAAAACTCCACACTTAGAAACGTTTTGAAAGAAAATTGTCAATGTTATCCTATGGAGGAAAACAGGTTATCGGCTCACAGGTAAGTAATCGACTGTGGGAGTTAAGGTTGTGGGGTTAGACTCAGGGGTCCCCCAGGGTCAGTGATGCACTTTGGTTTCACCCTCAGCGGCACTAGGGCGGCCGGGTTCAGAGTGTTGAGGCCCAATGTTATCCTATGGAGGATAGGGGGCCTCCGGTTGGTGGCTGCTGGCAAGCAGGCCACTGGGTTGTGGGAGCATAGCTCCTAGGGTTTAGGTCAGGGCAAATAGGGAACCAAATTAGCACCAAATGTGCACCCTCAGCGGCACTAGGGCAGCCGGGTGCAGGGTGCTGTTTTGAGGTCGGGTGCCCTGTTGTTTTCAATGGAGAACCTCCGGTTAGAAGAAACACTGCAGGCTCGTGGACGAGGATCTTCTGGGTGCGACCACCACTTCGAGGGGGAAGTTGGGATGTCTTGGGTTGGTTAGGCACCGTTGGTTTGGGCACACAAGGCCGTGGGGTGTCGGGTGCAGGGGTGCCTTGGGACGTCGGAAAGTCTTACCCGCTCTGGTCGCGGTAGAGGGGATCCTCTGGATCGCGGTAGAGGGGATCCTCTGGATTGAGGCTGCAGGTGTCGTCTGGAGGCTTGAGGTAGGTCAGGATTCACCGGATCTCGGGTCAGGATCGCCGGGGTGACCTCCTCGTGGTGTTTTTCCACTCGAGCTCGGGCCGGGTTCGGCGGGTGCAGAGTGGGCTGGATTTGCGGTATCCGGCCGGAGCCAGAAGCTGCAGTTTGAACAAGTCCGGTATTCACGGGAGAAGCAGTCTTGGAAGTGAAGGCAGGCAGGTCCTCCGGGGTTTTTGAGGTTGCTGGCTGCAGGACACACCGGGATTTCGCAGGAGCAGGTTCGAGGGGAGACAGGCCTGTAGGGCTGGGGCGAAGTCAGTGGGCGTCGTCCTCTTGTTAGCTCTGCACGGCTCTTCGTCCTTCTTCTTTTATTCTTGTTGTCAGGCTGGATCTGAGGAAGCAAGGTTCAGGGTGCCCCCTAAATACTAGATTATGGGGCGTTACAGGTAGGTAGAGGTCAGGGACCAATGGGTCCCTTCCCTGGGGTGGGTACACCCCTTATCGTGCCACCCTCCAGTGGGAGGGGGCAGGAGCCTGTCCCTGGTTGGTTGGGTCCCCCCATCCTCAAGATGGCGGGGACTCAGAGTTGTGCTTCACCTCGCCTCCCCCACCTGAGGGGTGGAGTTGGCAGAGGTGGGCACACCTCTTTCCCTCACTTGTTTTTCCCGCCGGTTCTCCCACCCAAAGTGGGGGGTAGAACCAGTGGGGACCAGTTGCTGAAAGCAGCAAATGGTCTGGGGAGGCTCACAAAGGCGGCATGCCTTTGAAGCTTCCCCTTCGTGAACCCTGCCCATCCTGGGGAGGAGGCTTGGCACCTCGTCCCAGGATGTGCATTGTTTCAGGCCCCCGAGAGCAGCAGGCTCTTGACCCAGGGGTCCAGAAACATGTCTGGTGGTGGCAGCTGAAGCAGCCACTCAGCCTGGACACTAGAGGTGGGTTAGGTTTCAGGGGGCATCTTCTAAGATGCCCTCTGTGTGCATTTTTCATTAAATCCCACACTGGCATCAGTGTGGGTTTAATGTGCTGAGAAGTTTGATACCAAACTTCCCAGTTTTCAGTGCAGCCATTATGGTGCTGTGGAGTTCGTAATGACAAACTCCCAGCACCATATACTCTTAATGGCAGCACTGCACTTACAATGTCTAAGAATGGACTTAGACACTGTAGGGGTACAGGGCTCATGCACCTGTACCCTCACCACTGGTATAGTGCACCCAGCTAGAGGGGAGACTGACCTATGCCAGGGCAGTGGGTTGTAGGCATGGCACACAGAGGTGTGTGCCATGTCGACTCTTCACTTTGTTCTGCACCAAAACATGCAGCCTGCAAAGGCAGTGTGTGTGTGTTAAGGTGCAGGACCTCTAAGGGTGGCACAATAAGTGCTGCAGCCCTTAGAGGTCTTCCCTGGTTACAGTGCCCTGAGTACCTGTGGTACCATTTACCAGGGGCTGACCTGTGGCAAGGGATGCCAATTGGGTACAGTTTTGGGGAAAAAACACAGGCCCTGGGAACCTGATTGGCAGGGACCCAGGGCACATCAAGTCAAAGTGCATCAGTCGTCTGGCAAAAAGTAGGGGGGGTTACTGCAACAGAAACCCACTTCCTTACAAGTAGATTTGTCTTAAGTTTTAGTTCTGTCGAGAGTGAGTTCCACAGTCTCGATGTGCATGAAATAAATCCTCTCCCACCCCAGGATCTGACCCTCTTCGTTTGTCTTTGTGATTCTCTTTCTTACTCTTCTAACCCCGAGTACCTTTCTGTCCCTTCTCTAGTGAACAAGGTCCGTAGAGACCAGGCTAAGTACAGACAGGTTCCTCTCTTCTGAGGTTATAATGAACTTCTGCAAACAAAGGTCTGTTCTGTAAAATGTATAAATATAGACCTACATCTGATAGTGTGAGGGGAAGTGTAAGAAGAGCAGAAAGAACTAGCCCTTCACGTTCATCGGGTAGGGCGGCAGATCCAGAAACCATCAAGTCCAAATTATGTGAAAAAGTCCGCTTTAATGAGACAGGTGCATAAAATCAAGTAACATTCCCTTGGCACTTGCCAATGCAGACTAAACAGCCCGGGCCTCAGTAAACATTTCAATAACTTCACCCCTCATACTCTCCCCTCGCCAATAAAGCTCATGAACATTCCCCTTTCCAAAGACACGCTCTCATAACTCCAAGATTCAATTCATCCAAAACATCCCAACATATATTCCGATTGGTATTCTACACTCGGCTTTCCAACTCCCTCCCCTCTTACCTCTCCCTGCGCTGCTTATCGTGGTGCTCCACATACGCAAACTTAGATCGAGTCCTGTAAATTCCTCTCCGAAACTGCCACCAGAAAAACCCTTCCATGGCACTTCCCTGCCCCCACCCCCACCCCAAACTACTGATTCACTCCCACCAATGTGGCCTGCACACTTCTCAACTGAAGCAAGTACAACTCCATGCCAATAACTGATAAATGAACCCCACTGTCCCTAAAAAGCTGTGTAATCGCAAACTTAATATCCGGGTGCCCAGCCCTAAAAACACCATCCTCTTTGCAAAACTTGCGCATTTCCCTATTGACCTTCTGAGGCACTCTATCAATCGCCCCTGGTTTCTTCGTGTCACCCCACTCTCTTCTGGGCAGAATTTCGGTCCACAAGATGGAAATACCCTTCCACGCCCTCTTTCCTACAGTAAATCCCCTTAAATGCACTTTAACAGTGTCAAGCCTTTCATTTTCACCAGGTCATTCTCCCCTAGGTGTATCAACAACACATTTGGACAATAACAGCCACTTGACAGAGCATTCAACTGTGGCAATAATTCATGGCACGCATGCCCCTTTCCCAAACCATTTAACTTGGAACCTGCAGTTCTCTAAGCCAAGCCTCTTTCCAAATATTCTTGTGTCTGCCTGATGTGCCGCCCACTGTATGAAGGAGTGGCAGAAAATCCAAATCTCAGTATGGTCTCACCTGGGACCCACAAAACAACCTGTAATAATAAACAGCAACAGACAAACAAAACATGTACCATTTTAATCCAAGACCACGTGGGTCTGACATAGCGCTCATTGCAATCAGATTTCCACCTCCCTAACCTTTTAATCTCATCTCTTGTAGAACCCCTCATGTCTGCGTCAGTTGCCATCTGTATGTGAAAAGAATGTGTACCAAACTCCACAGGAAGTAGATGCATTAGTCTCATTGGTTTCTGCAACGCTCCCAATAATTTCTGTGCTGACGCCCGTGACCTGTCACTTAAAACACATCACTCCTTTATCTTCTCCACCAACTAAGTGGACATACTCTCTCATATGGATTAGCTACCAAATTCACCTGTTTACCCTGCCCCTTCTGATCTATTTTCAACTGTATCAATCTCACCTGCACAAACGGTTCCCTTTCCATAATGTTCTCCCTCCTCAAACCTTCAATGGTCTTGCAACCCAACAGTTCCGCTGCCCCAAAGGCTCCAAAAATAATCAAACCATAAGTAGCGAGAAAATGTATAAACCTCTCTATCATCCCTACAAACACCAGAAAGAAGCAAAACCACCTTTCTCAATATCTGTAACGTCAATGGCCTACCCCACTTCCCCGCAGCTCCCCTCTCTCGCGCCCACCCTTCCAGTATTCTCTCATCCATCTCTCCCACTGATAGCTCATATCCCCAATACATTTTCAAAAAGAAAGACAGACCTGCCAATGGTCACAAGGGACAGGCCCTTACCAATCATGGACATTATGAAATTTACCACATCAGCCCTCCTTTGTTCCACTGCCACCTCAATACACTTCTGCTTAGCTCCTGACACCAAGAACTACGCCCCTGCCTGATTGTACGCTTTCCTGGTGGACGCCAACAGTGCCCTTTCAACCAGTTGCAATAAGCGGACCATTCTATGCCCCACAACTGCTCAGGCTTCGCGGTCTTCACCTCATCTGGCACCGGAGCCAGCCCATGCAATATCCTCCAGTGCGACGAGATAAAGCATCTGCAATGTCATTGTTAACCCCAGGAATGTGCTTTACCTTAAAAACAATGTTACGCTGTAAGTACTCTAGCATGAACACACTCTCAATAGCTGCAACGCCTTCTCATCTTGCACCGACTGCCCGCTTACAATATTGACCTCTGACAAATTGTCAACATTTAAAAACAACTTCTTGTTTGCAAAGTATCTGCCCCACAATACAGCTGCTACCACGATGGGGAAAAAAACAAAAAACGCAATGCTACGGCCACCATTCTGCCACTCTCTGGGCCACACTCGGCACACCATTTGCCCTACCAATAAATGCCAAAACCAGAGCCGCCTGCTGCATCTGAAAAAATTTGAATAGACCACTCTGCTTCGTAACCCATGCCTCCCAAAGACTCTCCATTGAAGTTTGCCAAAAAGGTTTTCCAAACCAACAAGTCAGCTTTTACTCCAGCTGACCGGTGAACTCTGTAATGGGGCAGCTTCGTGCCCAAAAGGGCCAAACCAAACCTTCTGGAGAATGTACGTCCCACCCTCACTGCCCTGCGCGCGAAGTTCAGGTGCCCCATCAGCACTTGAATGTTTCTGACCATCAATTTTTTCTTTGTCCTCATCACTGCCTGCAAATCCAACAATCTCTTTTTCTACTTCCATAGGAAGACAAACCTCAATTGTCACTGAGTCTTACTCCACTCCCAAAAAGGTGAGTACCTAACTAGGACCCACCTTCTTTTCCAGGGCTAAAGGCACCCCTAACTCCATCATCAACTCTTGGAATTTCATCAGCAAATTGCTACATTTCATAGACAAAGGAGGCCCCGCAATAAAGAAGTCATCCAAGTAATGAGGGACATCCCTACACAAAGGCTGTGTCTGGAGCGTAGCCTGGAAGACCTCTGAAATGTAAACGTATTGAAATTTACCGTTCCCTAACAAAATGTTTAATGGTGATACTGCTGTCTGTAAGTGATGGATAGTGCACGAGCTTGTGACAGGTACACAACATGTCAGTTACCCAGATACATGTGGATTCAACTGAAGGGAAGAACACCCTCCTCCCCAAGCATATAATCACTTAAGTCAATATCCAAGGACTGAAAAATATGCCCTGTCGACTTGTAACCACCTGGGAACTCCCTGGCAGTGTTTCAAGGGCTGCTCAACACTGGCAAATTACTCGAGACCTTTACACCCGTTTCAAGAAGTGACTCACAGCATTTAGCGAGTCTAACTTATTCTTGTAAAACAAATCTCAGTATGTGGATCAAGACAGATCTCAATTTGTCCCACGCCAGGAGTGAAAATTTCATCCAATCCACTTTTTATCTATGCCTTCTACTAACCAATATTAGTTTGAAAGGGGAAAACTACAGTTACTAGAATGCACTGAAAAAACAAGGCAGGATACACAGGGGTGCAGGTGGAGCTTACATAGCGACGCGAAAAGAGCAAGAAGGGAGACCCTTTAGAGGTAACAAAGCTCATGTTCTACCACAGCTTGACCTACCCAGCTTACAAACTATGGTTGAAGGTAGCAGGTGGGACCACAGCACAGGATTACATTTCATGGGGTTAGACCCGTTTTTTCCAACAGGGCGTTTGAGGCTGCGGACACCTCAAGGGGTATACGGGAGGAGCTCTGGAGCCCACGGCAGACCTACTGTCTCACCCCATGCTCGGGTGTGAGGGGAGGTTAGGAAGCAGTGGTGCTATCAACACCCCATGCAGTGGCGTGAAGGCGAGGTATGGGGGCAGTGGTCCTATCTACACACCATGCACAGGCGTGAAGCGAGGCAAGAAAGCAGTGGCGCTATCTACACCCATGCACAGGTGCGAGGGGAGGTAAGTAGGCAGTGGCGCTATCCACACCCCATGCACGGGCACGAGGGGATGTATGGAGGCAGTGGTGCTATCTACACACCATGCACAGGCGTGAAGGGAGGTAAGGAAGCAGTGGCGCTATCTTGGTACGGGTTAGTGGACTACAGCCAACCATGAGCTGGAGTTGCAAATCAAAAGGACTTTTTAATTCCTATACCAAGGTCCACTGATTCACAGCGGCATCTCATCCGCTAAGGCAGGAGCATTGCCCCACTGCTCTCTGAGCAGTGCAAAAAGGAAAATAAAATGACAACATAACGTTATCATTTTATTTTTCAGTAGAGCCAGTCAGAGCAGTGAGGAGGAGCGGTGGGCACCATATGTGCACATGTTGGTTTGGCCGGCTGTCTTAGGGCGGCCAAACCAATACGCGCACCTAACATTTCTCCACCCGGCTATGTTGCACAGCCGGGTGGAGAACAGTTCCAGGCACTGTCTGAGCAGCAAACCCGGCCACTCCAACCAATCACGATGGTATCATCATGCTGGCAATACTAGTACCAGCATGACAGCAGCATTATGACGGTCTTAGGCGAGTCTGGGAACCTGTGTGCTGCCGGTAGTCAGGAACAGAAGAGGACGGAGGAGAGGCGGCGGTCAGCAGGGAGGTCACATTTTCTTTTTAAAATTCGTTTTAAAATTCGAGCCACGCCAACAACGTCTATCACAAGGCAAGATTACACTTTGAAACAACGAGTCACCTGGAAAGATTATATTTCTCGTACCCCAATCCAAAGGCGTCGTGAACCCCCCACCCCCGCAGCTTCACTGGGGGTGGGGAGGATGCTACTGGAACCCCAGAGTACTTTGCGAACTACAACCCCCAGAGGGCCTTTGAGAACTGGCTCGTCTCCCAAGAGAAACCACGAGACAAATTCCATGACAGTCAACATAGTCACGGCTAGCAGCGCTGAAGTCTTGCTTTGTTTTAATGGCGTAGACACTGGAAAGTAGGACGATTCTGTAGCACGCCCAAAACAACCATGCTCGATTTCCGAAGGTGAATAAGCAATGAACAAGTCTTTAAATGTTAGTTTTATCCTGTCACATTTGCTGTACATTTAAAAATAGAGGTCGAATGTCAGGATGTTTCTGACAAATTTATGTTTATTCTTTGAACTTGCAGTTTGGCGTTTACTTTTCTTTGACTGATAAAAGGATTTTGAAAAGTAAAGCATTTGGAAATCTTGCTGGTGTAAAAGGAAGGCTGTAGGGTGTTATTTTTTCAAACACACAACAAAATGTAAAACACACCTAAAACTGAACTGTACAAATGTATAAAATGTACTAGCAGTCATGAATGCACAAAATAGTCAGTTTTTCCTATAATTCCAAGTGTGATGGAAACAATGATTTTAATAGGATCAGAAGAAATCAATCACTTGGTGTTGCGCAAATGACAAATATTTGCTGAAACCAAATTCCACACATTTTCCTTTGTGCGCTATATAGTTTTTATCAGTGAAATAGATGTACGAATAACTGGCCATTTCAATGAGTATGTGCTGTCTATAAATGACAGTGTGCCATCACACCATGCTTTAATAATATATGTGTGACCTTGCAATCCTAAACATACCACCAACTACATACCAGACCCACACCACTCTCTAGCTGAATAGACGTAGCTCATTTTCTACACTTAGGGGTCGATTCTGATGTCGGTTGGAAGAGCTCCGAATCGGATTCAGGTTTGCCGAAACCGATTCGGGTTCCTTGTTTGCGACCGACTCGTTCCCGGTTCCGATAGGCATTTGGAGAGGTCGAGCCTTTCCAGCACCGATTCGTACAGCTCTATGAACTTGGTTTCAGAACATGCGAGTACAATGACCGATTCAGACAACCTTTCCTATTCGGTTTGCCCGGAACGAAAAGGCTGCTGGAATCGGTCTTTGGGGGCCCGTAACAGGCCCCCCTTCACCCGGGGCCCTCCGTATCAGGCCAGTGGGGACTCTCAAGGTACCCCTCTTCCCAACCATGCACAGTGTGGCAGGCACCATAGGGTGCCCGACACAGGGTGCATGATTTTCCCCAGCCACCCCTTTCTTCAATGGGAGACTGTGTTCTCGTTCAGAACACAGGCTCCCATTGAAGTAAATGGGAGTCCGACCGAATCGTATACGGATGCATCGTACTCGCTCGGTCGGACTCCCCCGATCCGAGTCTTACGGAAAGCATTCCGGAACCGATTCGGTCGGTATGCTTTCCGAACGAGATCGGAATCGGGCCCTTAGTCTTTGTGTGACACTTGAATTTTTCACAATCTGCATGAGTTTAGTAATGTAACATTGATGGCAGCACTCCCACTCTGAAAATTGTTCCAGCACCACTGTTTGAAAAAAGTTGTGTTTAACAGGAGAGTGAGCAAGGCCATAGATGCAGTGGCAGCTGCCTCGAAATGGGGGGGGAGGGATATGGGATGAAAAAAATAAAAAATAAACGTACCTTCTTCTTCGCCGCTGCCGCACATCTCTCCTCTGCTGCTCTGGCAGCACCAAGGCTGCCAGACTCTCCCAGCCAATCAGGACGCTGCATTAGCAGCGTCGTGATTGGTCTGAGCGGCCTATTTGGCCGCTCAGGCAGTTCCTGGGAGGCTGGGCATGTTCTCCACTGGGCTGTACAACACAGCCCAGCAGAGAACATGCCAAGTGTGCATGACTGTTGGGCCGGCCCTGGGGCCGGGCCGTCATGCACACTTAGGTAAGAAGTGCAAACCACTCCTGCTCCCTCTGACGGCCGGGGGCCCAGCCCCGCCCAACCTGGCTGGAGTCGCAAAGAAAAATTAAATGATAATAGCTTCTTGTTATTATCATTTTTGTTTTATTTTCCACTGCTCAACGAGCAGTGGGGCAACGCTCCTCTGCCTTAGCGGAGGAGCCGCCACTGCATAGATGCCTTTTTTTCCCTCCATTCCTTTAATGATGTGCACCAGCTGGAGTGTTATAGCCATGTGGGAAGATTGATCTACATACTGCAAACCTGTTTTCTTTAGGCTCGAAATATATTTCTGTTGCTTCTAAGCACTAATAGTATACTTATGTAATGAATAAGTTGTAAATGAGAATGGGGAATAAGATTGAAAACTTCTTTCACTACCAGGCTTTTAGGACTGCAGAAACTATGTCACTCACGTTTTTATAGCACCGGAAATGTATAGAGCTCACTGTAGAAACTGTTGGAACTTCATTTGCATCTGTCAAGACTCATTTTTAGGTCTCGCCTGAGCCAGCGCGCATGTGCTGCTCTGCGAGACTTTAAGTAAGGGCTTTTTAACTTTAAACACACGCTCGTGCGTGTGCTTTTTAGGTCTCGGCCTGCACCAGCGCTTGCGCTGGTCTGGCCGAGAGTTTTAGTAAGTGGGTTTTGGAAGTGCAAACACTGGCTTTCGGCTGGCGACCAGCTTGAGTTCACGATGGCGTGCACGCGCAGCTGGCATCTGGGTTTCCTATCTCTTCCTCATTTCCTCGTCATGGCTCATTAACTCTCTGGACTCTGATGTTTCAATCGCAGCAGCAGCTCACATTACCAACTGAGGGCCCTGGACTACAGTCACATGAAAAACAACAGCGATTAGCATTGAAATGCAAGCTTTTTTTGTCTAGTTAGAAATATTGCTTCGGTGGGTTGATTTCACCTTATATCGCTATTTGTTTTATATTGGGAGTCACAGCCTAATTAGCAGTATTTTTGTCTCTCACTGTTTTTAAAAAATATTTATTCGCGCAAAGCAATATTTAAGGTTACTTTTTCCGCGTCACTTCTTCACTCTATTTAAACTCCACACCCCCACTCTTATTGTCTCTCTCCTTCTCTCTCCCCTCTCTAATTCTCTCTCTACTTAATTAACTCTCCCCTCTCTATCTTTTTTAGCCTTTCATTCTCTCTCACCCCTTTATCTGTTTCTCTTTCAAACTCCTTCATTCACTCGCTCTCCCCTTCTTTCTCTCTCTCCCGCTCCACTCTTTATTCTATGTACACCCTTTCTCTCTCTTTCTCTCTCACCACCCTCTCTAATTGGGCATTATATCTTCACTCTATCTCTCACTCGGCAACACCACAGCATCACTCAGCGCAACCACAGCATCAATCAGAGCCAGCACAGCATCAATCAGAGCCAGCACAGCATCACTCAGCACCAACACAACAACTCTCAACGCCATCACAGCATCACTCAGTGCAACCACAGCATCACTCAGTGCAACCACAGCATCACTCAGTGCAACCACAGCATCACTCAGTGCAACCACAGCATTACTCAGTGCAACCACAGCATCACTCAGTGCAACCACAGCATCACTCAGTGCAACCACAGCATCACTCAGTGCAACCACAGTATTACTCAGCACAACCACAGCATTACTCAGCAAAACCACAGCATCACTTAGCGCCACAACAGCATCACTCAGCGCCACCACAACATCACTCTGCGCCACCATAGCTTTACTCAGCGACACCACATCATCACTCAGGGCCAACACTGCATCACTCAGCACCACCACAGGATGACACAGCACCACCACAGGATGACTCAGCACCACCACAGGATGACTCAGCACCACCACAGGATGACTCAGCACCACCACAGCATCGCTCAGCACCACCACAGCGCCACCACAGCATCACTCAGCGCCACCACAGCATCACTCAGCGCCACCACAGCATCACTCAGCGCCACCACAGCATCACTCAGCGCCACCACAGCATCACTCAGCGACACCACAGCATCACTCAGCGCCACCACAGCATCGCTCAGCACCACCACAGCATCGCTCAGCACCGCCACTGCATCGCTCAGCGCCAAGACAATATCACTCAGCACCACCACAGCATCACTCAGCGGCAAGACAATATCACTCAGTACCACAGCAGTATCACTCAGCAACACCTGAGTATCATTCAGCATCACCTCAGCATCGTCTCCGCAACAGTCACCACCACCACCACTACCACCTCAGCATCACTCAGCACCACCTCAGCCTGCTCTCGGAATCTGGCATCTGTTGATTCTCCCTAGCGTCTGGCCGCTGCTGGTGTTATAATACAGGTACTAGTTCCCAACCTTCACCCTCCGATTGTTTATGCCCCCTCAAAAAAAAAAGCTTTAACAAACAACCATTGCAATAGGCAGAAACAAGTTGCCAGCATTGCAAGAACAAAAGAAAACTGAGGACATTTTTTATTGTAAATACTTTTTTAATATGGTCGTTCAGTTTTACATAATGCCTTCTTGGTCATATATAAAGTAACAAAAATGCTTCTGACACTTTTTATTATAACTTTTCAGCATGCCGCACAGCAGCCACACTTCTCTACAGCACAGCTTGAAGACATTGGCAAAGTCAATAGCTCTAGCTAAACACTTATAAGGCCCCAAAGGCGAGACCTATTGGCTATGCCAATGCTTGTTATTTTAATCACACCTATTGGCCTTTGCGTGCGTCTTTCTAGGAAAGACAGCACGCAATTGGCCAACGGCGGGTGCATGGCCCGCCTTCTCTCTGCCTTGGCCTAGGGTCAGCGGGAGCGAGCATGAGCGCCATATGTTTCCAATTATCTTAATTGGAAACATATGGTGGTCGCGCTGGCCCTGGTGCAAATTCCTTTTAGCGCGCACGCGCGTGCACCACTCCCGGGCTTGTTTTATTCGTCTCGACACGCGCCTCGCCCACCTTCACACTCGCTTCCAGTCATCTAAGGACGTGGATGCTCGCCGGTCTGCACCATAGCCACCACCTGGGTCTGGACAAGCGCCCCGATCTCATTCCGGACGACGCTGTCTCTGTTACACACATTGACCTTAATCGTAGCCCCTCTGGTCGTGAGAATTCGGTGCGTACTATTCTGCTTCTACGGATGGTCCACCAAGTATGCCCCAATGCGGGAGAACCACGCGCTTGTGTAAATGTAGTACGGGTTTTTCTGGCGAAGGAATGCCGTTTTTTTGAAGGCGTGAAATTAATCGAATCGCACACGCATACCATTTTAGCCTCCGACAACTGGGATATTTGAATGTGATTCTGTTGCACCCTGTGGAAGGTTACGCTTGTTCCTAAGATTCAGCCCCTGCGAGCACACGTGGTATGTACGTTTAATATACACGCAAAGAGCGCGAGCCACTACCCTGAGAGAGCACACCAGATATATATAGCATGATGCTTAGGATTTCCCCCCCCCCCCCAAGAAACACGCAGATATCGCGTTAAACAAAAAGGGTATTGCTACTGTGATTGGGACAAGGCCTGATTAAGGGGTAAAAAACCTGGTCCTTTAACAGTACCTACTGTTGATGGACGCCTTGCAGGAAGCAGGCTGTGTTTGCGGAAGGCGCGCTGCCAAGGCTGATGATTCAAAAGGCAGGTGTAGAGAGCCATCCGGGCTCTCTCAGACAATGTTGCCATCTACATGCATCCCCACACCCCTTGGGGCGGGCTCGCCCCAGGGGATATAATAAACGGCCGGAAACCGCTCGGGGTCTTCCGGCCACGATAGCGAGTACACCTGTGTCGTGTGTCCGTTATTGCGCTGCTGCGGCCTAGCTGTAACCTAGCCCCGCCGCGCTACATTGGCGACGAGGCCGGTAGCACCCCTCGCGTTCTGGCCTACCTTTAGGAGCCCTGCTGGGAGCGTGCGGAGCCCACCCGCGCTGCCCTGCTCTCTCCGCTGCTGTGCGGTGTCTCAACGAGCGTGCGGTGCCAACCCGCGCCGCTCGGATCCACTGGTTGCCTGCTGCTTTGGGTGTCTTGCTCCTCTACTGCGGTCCCCGTCCACGCCTGCGCCTGCCCGCCCCAGCGGAGATCTGGCCGGCGCCCGCCCACGCGTCTCCCTGCCCAACGGGAGCGCGTTCAGCCGGCGGCGCCTTAAAGCGGCCTGCATCGCGGGGTAAGTGCGGGGGGCGCTCTGAGCGCATCGCGCCGTCCTGCTTGCCTCTCCTGTGCGAGGCTGTGTCGGCACCCGAGTCTGCCCGCGCCCCCCCTGGGCATTGATACTGCGAGGCCCCAGGAGTGAGCTGCCCCTCTGCTGCCTGTGAGTGGAGCTGCGCGCCCCTAGTGGTTCAGGAGAGAACTGCAGCCTGACAGCCCTGGTCCTGTTGGGGAGGACCCTGGGCACTTGGGACACCCGAGGCAGATGCATCTGGCAGGACTGCACTGCGGACGTGAAGACAGAATTTAAGGGGGAAGGAGAACAGCGCCACGGCGAAGCCTCAAGCACACGCCATCTCCCCCACGAGGCTGCGCCGGAGGGTGGACTGTTTTCTCCCCACGTCCAGTGAAGCAAGACCGCGCACTACAACGCACGCCCAGGCGAAGAGGACCAGAAAGGCGGTCACGCCTCCGCGTCCACGCTCCAGTAAACACAGACGAAATGAGCGACCCGCCGGTGGCCGGTGCTGCCGCCCAGCAAGATGGAGGGCGTCCTCCGGCCGTTGGCGCCAATCCGCCCCCACCGGTGCACACCCACACTGCGGTTGCACCCCTACCTCCCTTCAGTGAGGCCTCGGACCCCGCCACAGCTGCGCCCAGGTGGAAAGCATGGGTCGGACGACTCAACCACTACTTCAAGGGGACGAGAGAAACGGACGGCACCGTGAAACGGTCACTTCTAATCTACTATGGAGGTGCGGAGATCTATGACCTCTTTGAGACGCTCCCCAACACTGGAGATGACGACGACTACGAGGCGGCGGTCGCTGCGCTCAATAGACATTTTGATCCACAGCTCAACCACGATTTTGAAAAATTCAAGTTCAAGAGGGCGTGGCAGACCGACTCAGAGTCCGTTGATATGTTCTATGCACGTCTACGCCGGCTGGCTAGCTCGTGCCCCTTCGTGGACCCGCGGGAGGAAATCCGTGACCAAATCATCCTGGGCTGCCGCTCGAAACTCCTGCGGAAGCTAATCCTCCGGCAACCTGGAATCACGCTGGACGATATCCTGGTCCTGGCTCGCTCCCATGAACTATCGGACATCAGGGCAGAAGAGATGGAGGCCGCCCTACACACCCCGGTTGCCGCGTCACAGGAGTCCAGACACCCGCCGATCAAGGAGGAACGGGTAGATGTAATCCAGAGACGCCCCATGATGACTCGCCAGATGCCCAAACCGCCACCAGGTGGACCGTGTGGATACTGTGGTGAGGATCACCCCGCGACGGCCGTCTGCGGGGCAAAAGGGAAAACGTGTTCCCGCTGCGGGAGACTCAATCATTATGCCAGGGTATGCCGCGGAGGGCGATTCCGACAAACATCGTCGAGGCCCAGAAGCATGTCCCAGCGTGTCCGACAAATCTCCCTCGATGACCCAACACCAATGCCAGACGACCAGCCACAGGACCGAGGTCCCATGTATGAGGAAGAGGAAGTGTTCGTGGTGTCGTACGTCAGCAGGACAGGCTCCCGTCGGAGACCACCTCCCATGTGCTCAATCTCCATCAAAGGCACGGATGTACAAGCCCTTATTGACACTGGTGCATCTGTCAATGTGATGGACTCGGACCAGTATGACCGCCTGGTGCCACGACCCCCTCTTGCACCGTCCACAGCCCGAATCTACACATACGGAGGGACGGACCCACTTCCTCTCCGTGGAGTCATCCAGATCTCCGTAGCAAGCGGAAGCCACTCCACAGAGGCGAGGTTCCACATCACTGAGGGTAAAAGGGGACTTTACTCAGCTGTCACACAGCTGAAGACCTAGGACTTGTCTTCTTCGCTAATCAGATCCATGACTCCCATGCGGAAGCGATGCTGAAGGAGTTTCCGGCTCTCTTCAAAGGACTGGGGAAACTAAAGGCAAGAGGTTCAAGCTCCACATTGACCCCTTGGTACGACCAGTGGCCCTCAGGCACCGGCGAGTGCCCTTCAACCTACGTCCGCAAGTGGAGGAGGAACTAAGAAAGCTCGAAGCGCTGGATGTGATCGAGAAGGTATCTGGCCCCACTCCGTGGGTGTCCCCGCTGGTCGTGGCGCCCAAACCCAAACAACCTGGAGCCATTCGACTCTGTGTCGACATGAGACTGCCGAATACTGCCGTGAAGAGAGAACGCCACATCACACCCACAATGGACGATATTGTGGCGGACCTAAATGGAGCGAAGTGGTTCTCCAAACTGGACCTGAACGCTGGCTACCATCAGCTGGAACTGGAGCCCGAGAGCCGGTATATTACCACCTTCTCGACGCATGTTGGCCTCCGAAGGTACAAGAGGCTCAGCTTCGGAGTATCATCAGCCGCTGAAGTCTTCCAAAATGCCATCCGGGAAGCACTGTCGGGGCTGCAAGGGGTGATCAACCTCAGCGATGATATCCTGGTGTTCTCCAACACGCTCGAGGATCACCACTCTCACCTCCGAGCCACTCTGAAGAGGTTGGCAGACTGTGGGCTGACCTTACACAAGTCCAAGTGTTCCTTCTATCAGGAGAGCGTCGATTTCTTTGGGTACACGTTCACCCGAGAGGGACTCCTGGTGGACCCGAAGAAGGCCGAGGCTATCAGAGCGGCCAGCACCCCTCAGAACCCCACCGAAGTGAGGAGTTTCCTTGGCATGGCCACGTACTGTGGACGCTTCATCCCCAACCTTGCGGCTATGTCTGAGCCACTGCGCGTCCTTACGCGCCACGATCACAAGTGGGAGTGGACGCTGGCGGCCAACAAAGCGTTCCAGGCTATCAAAGCAGGGTTGCTGGACAACACCGTGATGGCATACTTTCACCCTAGACGAAGAACGGAACTGGTCGTCGACGCCAGCCCGGTGGGCCTAGGGGCGGTCCTCCTTCAAGAACACGGCCCGGAAGTGTGGAAGCCAGTCGCCTATGCCAGCAAAGCCCTCACTGACACGGAGACCAGATACGCCCAGATTGAGAGGGAAGCGTTGGCTATCAAATGGGCGTGCCAGCACTTTCATCTGTATCTGTGTGGCCAGGAGTTCCATGTCGTGACTGACCACAAACCGCTGCTCCCACTGTTTGCTGGTTCATCCCGGCTAGCACCCCCGAGGATCGAACGATGGGTGGTGCAGTTGCAAGCCTACAACTTCCGAGTGATATACCGTCCAGGGGCCCACAATCCTGCCGATTATCTGTCTCGTCACCCGGAGTCCACAGTGCCGTCGGACCCGTCAGCAGATGCATGCAGCACCGAGGCGTTTGTCAAAATGGTGTCGCAAGGTGCGTGTCCCAAGGCCCTGACACTTGAAGAGATTGGCCGGGCCACTCAAGAAGACCCTACTCTTGTCCGTGTCCACAGAGCACTGGAGAATAACGGGTGGACCCATTTCATGGACGGTGCCCGTGTCCTCCGGCCGGAGGTCAGCCATGCCCGCCAACAGCTGTGGTATGTCAGGAGTGAACTCAGTGTAGGAGAAGAAGGAGTTGTCCTAAGGGGACATCTGATAGTGGTTCCGGAGAGTCTTCAGAAAAGGACCCTTGCGTTGGCACATGTTGGCCATCAAGGGATGGCAAAGACCAAAGCCAGACTACGAGACAAGGTCTGGTTCCCGGCGATGGACTCCATGGTGGAGGAAATGGTACGGCAATGCCATGCCTGCACGATCACCGGAGGGGACCCAGCACCGGCACCCGTGATCACGGAAGAACCAAGCAAGACTCCGTGGACACATCTCAGCGTGGACTTTGGGAGCTTCCCAGATGGACGTCACATGCTGGTCATGGTTGACTCATTCTCGAAGTTCCCTGTCGTTGAAGTGGTCCCGTCGACAGCTTTTCCCCATGTGAAGAGAGTCATGGACAGAACTTTCGCAATGTTGGGGCTACCGAACGAAGTCAAGTCTGACAATGGACCCCCTTTTCAGGGGCGAGAGTTCCAGGAGTACCTCGAAAGTCTAGCTGTTCGCCATCGGAAGATCACCCCGCTATGGCCCCAGGTGAACGGAGAAGTAGAACGTCTGATGAGGACAATCAACCGTGCGTTGCGCATCGCAGTGGAAAATGAGGAGGACCCTGAAACAGCTCTTGACCAGTTCCTCGGTGTGTACCGACAGACCCCTCATAGCACCACCAAGTGTGCTCCGGCTCATCTCCTGTTCAAACGAGCCCCGCGTGACAGTATTCCGGCAGACCCGACGTGGGTGCCCGTGGAGCGGGATGACGCCGCCGTTCAAGCGAGGAGGGAGTCGACGAACCGGAAGGCCAGTGAGACACGAAGAGCCCAAGAACCGCAGCTAAGAGTGGGAGACCGGGTGGTGATCAAAGACCGACACCCCGGTTGGAAGTTCCGGACGCCCTACGAGCCAGATGTATGGATCGTTGTAAGTGTTCAAGGGACTATGGTTACTGCTCAAAAGGGACTGCAATCCGTCACGAGGAATGTGTCCAGCTTTAAGAAGACAGCGGAGGCCGAGGCGGACCAAGGGCCATCCGACTATCAGGACTTGATTCCGAACTTTTCTCCTCCGGCCTCACCCTGTGCGAGGGACACGCCGCCGGTGACACCCCGTCAAGTCAGCCAAGACTGTGCTGACAGGGTCCGGTTTACACGTCCGAACACCGCCATCGAGTCGGCCGGAGGTGTCCCGCCCAGTGCCTCGTCAGTTCACGGTTCCCGGAGCCAGAAGTATGGTCTCCGGTCGAATCCTGCGCCGAGTCAACAACTGAAGGACTTCATATATATGTCTCCGTGAGCCGGGACAACCTGTTGGTCCAGAACCAAAAGAAAGGAGGGATGTAGAGAGCCATCCGGGCTCTCTCAGACAATGTTGCCATCTACATGCATCCCCACACCCCTTGGGGCGGGCTCGCCCCTGGGGATATAATAAACGGCCGGAAACCGCTCGGGGTCTTCCGGCCACGATAGCGAGTACACCTGTGTCGTGTGTCCGTTATTGCGCTGCTGCGGCCTAGCTGTAACCTAGCCCCGCCGCGCTACAGCAGGGGCTTCAACAAAACTTTCCATTTTTCGTGGAGGCAATATGTGGCATTTTAAGGGGAGTTTTTGTGTACTGTCAGCAGTGATTTTTTTCTTTCAAAATACGGAGTAGAAATAGTTTACCGGAGTGCAGACGTGTATCCCGGCTGGCGCTGCCATGGACCGGTTTTACATGCAATATATTTTTGTTTCACAATAATTTGAAAAATTATAGATAAGAGGGGCACAGTTGGAGTCACTGCGTTCGTCAATAGCATACCTATACTTTGGTGAGACCCTTGTGCAGTTCTGTTCAGTTACAGTAAGGTGGGCTTTAAAACATCAAGATACGTTTTTCTTGGAGCAGTGTGTAGAATAATGTTTTTTTTTATATCGGACCAATCCAAAAAGTGTTACAGTGACTTCTCTCCTCGCTTTTCACTGCCACCCGTTGTTATTTGCCGGAGCACTCGGCGCCCTGTGGGCAGTAGCAGCCTCATAATAGGCTTGTGTTGTGAGCCCCGCAACAGATTTGAAAACATGCACCCCTGCCCCCAATAAGCATACCTCGCGCACATACATATTACTTAACGAAAAAACGCCGAGAACACTGAAGCAGTACTCAGTTTAGGCAATATGATGACGCACAGCGAGGGAAATCAGTTTTTGTACTTATTTGTCGAGATAAAAAGCAGTACTCTATGTAAACATTCTGCCTTAGTTGAATAATTGAAAATCTGTTGTCATTCGTCAGTTGTTCCTCAATCTTCAATATTTAGTTGAGAAATTGATGATATATCTGTACTGTACATTCTTCTCAATTTAACACACTTACATGGCTATGTGTATATTTCAAGTAGATTATGTTGAAGGCAGATTCCTGTATTTTAATATCCATTAGTTCCCCTGTGAATGATCGCATGCCATTATTGTTGCATTTCCAATTTTAAATCCTAAAGAGCTGCAGTTAATTATTCTCCCCATAGAGCAGAAGACAGGGCCCCCTCATCCCTCCAGCCTGTTCCTAGAGACAGTGTCTCCCTCCCTCGCCCCCATCCCTCCAGCCTGCTCCTAGAGACAGTGTCTCCTTCCCTCGCCCCCATCCCTCCAGCTTGCTCCTAGAGACTGTGTCTCCTTCCCTCGCCCCCATCCCTCCAGCTTGCTCCTAGAGACTGTCTCTCCCTCCCTGTCGCCCCCCTCCCGCTCCCAGTGCCACATAATTATATATATACATAATTACACTGCACTCAATGCAACATAAATACACTCCACATACCACTCAGTGCCACATAATTACTCTACTCAATAAAACATAAATACACTCCACACAATACCACTCAGTGCCACATAATTATGCTACATAATTACACTGCACTCAATGCAACATACACTCTAAAAATACCACTCGGTGCCACATAATTACACGCCACATAATTACACTCTACTCAATGCAACATAAATACACTCCACATACCACTCAGTGCCACATAATTACTCTACTCAATAAAACATAAATACACTCCACATAATACCACTCAGTACCACATAACAACACGCTACATAATTACTCTCTACTCAATGCAACAAAAATACACTCCACATAAATGCACTCTATACCACAAACCACCGATCAACATAAATGCACTCCACACCATGACACAATTTCACTAAGCATAATTTCACTCAAAACCAAAGTTCCAGGCCACACAATCCAACTCCACACATTTCCAATCCACACCACATAATTACACACCAAACAACATATTTCAACTCCACAATCCACAACGTACCTCCAATCCACACCATATAGTGTCACCACCTGAGCACCAAACATCATTCACCACCACCATTTTGCATCAGCGCACCACCCAAGCATCACGTCAGTCTGCTCTTGGAATCTGGCATCTGTTGATTCTCCCCTAGTGTCCGTCCGCTGCTCGTGTTCTAATTAAATTACTGTTTTCCAACCTCCACTTCCCCGTTATTTATGTCCCGCTCCCCCATAACAAAAAAATTTATAACAAACAAGCATGAGAACAGGCAGGAAGAAGTTGCCAGCAGTGCAAGTACAAAAAAACTAAAAGACATTTTTTATGTTAAAATCTTTTTTTAATCAGGTTTTTCAGTTGTATATAATGTTGTCTTCGTTTGTATAAAGGTAACAAAAATGCTAAACACTTTTTATTATAATTTTTCAACATAATGCACAGCAGCCACAATGCTCTACAACATAGCCAAAAGTTTTGGCTAAACACATAAGGTCCCAAAGGCGAGACCTATTGGCTATGCCAATGCTTGTTAAGATTTAAGATTTATATTACTCTTCCTCCCAATGGGGGGAAATGCCAAACATTCCATGATTTTGTCTAACTTGCTATTATGTAATGAACTGCATTACTTGTTAATCCACATTTTTAAACAAATGGCACAAATCAGGGGTACCAGGCTGGTTTATTGTTATTTCAACTGTCCAGAAGGGAGAGAAGAAAGGGAGAGGTAAAAGAAAGCAGAAGGATGAGAGGGAAAAAAAGGGCCAAATAGAGGGGTGTGATGGATAGAAAGAGACCAACTGTAGAGGCGTTACAGGTGAGAAAACGGAAGATAAAAATGGAATAAAAAGATGAATGGGAGATGAGGAGAGAGGCAAACGTGTGATTGGACAAGACAAGCAGGGGGACATGATAGAAGTGGTAGTAGTAAATAGGAAGGGGGCAGGGAGGAGAGATGTGAAAAGAAAGAGGGTAAGACAACAGGAGGAGTGAAAAAGTGTAAGTGGAAGAGTAAAGAGATTGAGATAAAAGGAGAAGAGACATGGGAAGGGGGAGGAGAGATGAAAAGGAGGGAATTAGAGGAAGGGGGTGCTAGAAGAAGGGAGTGAAAAGAGAAAAAGTAGAAAATGTGAAAGGATAACCCTTTTAGGGAGAAACGGTCTAGCTCGCAGCCATTCAGCATGCGGGTCCAATTGGGGGGTATTTATTTTTTCTGGCTACTCAGGCGCGGCCCGTGCAGGTAAGAACGGTGAGGCTGGAGTCGACAGACGACGACGAGGTAAACTCATTTAAAAAAACGAAAACCACTTACCTTGCACTTGCCGCATCGCCAAGGTAAGTGGATTTTGTTTTTTAAATCAAAGTTTACCTTGTCATCGTCTGTCGACTCCCCCCTTCCCCTCCGCTATTACCTATACGGGCCGCTCCTGTGGCTACTCCCCTGCCCCCATCAACGACAATGGTGGAAATTACTTGTTTTTACCCGACAATTAACATTACAACAGTAAATCAACATATTTAGCATCAACCTACACATATCTAGCAGTCTCCTCATCCGCAAATAAAAAAAAACAGAATTCTCTGACACCTCACCAAACAGTTACCACCTTGTATCCAAATCATTATTAATTGGTCCAACTTGGCCACCTTCGCTACTTAAAGGCGCTGTTCGCTAAAATTATGATAAACTGATGCAGAGAGCGAAGGCCAATGGGTGGACTCTACAATTTGTTGAATTGACCAATATGTACAATTACCTCAATCCCTTCTCCCTCGTAGAGCCACAAAGCTATTCTTTTGTCTGCAGACAGGCTTTTTATCATCGGGTATATTAAGGGTACTGCTTATATGCATGTCTTCCTACAATGTACGTACCTATCAACTACCATACGTACCTATCAAGGGCGCGTCTTAAACAGTTTCCCTAAAATCTGTCCTTAGCATAGTGTGCTGCAGACTGGTATTTTGCTGTTTCTGTCATTGCATCCATATATACATTACAACAACTAACATTACACCTACAACAAGCCAGGACTATTGGCTTTGTCAATGGTTGTTGAATAGGGCACCGACACCAGAAGCCTCCGCACACATCCCACTGATATGTAGGCACGTGGGCTACTTTTCTATAGTGCTGCACTGGAGCAGAGCTTAATTTGTATTAAAAAAAACGGCCAGCGTTTTTCATAGGAGGCACGCAGCCCAGTTCCACCACTGGCATAAGATGGTATTTGATAGGTGCTGCCATATATTGTGATTAAAGCTGTACTTTGATTGTGGCTGACTACAGGGCACTTAATACATTCAGCCACTTAAAACATACATTCAGGCACTTAAAACAATTAGTCACGTTGCCATGTCGGTCAGAATATATTAAGTTTCCTTTGAATTGTAAATGTTTAGTGTCATGCAGCCGTAGCACCCTTTGGTGTTTACACATCAGTTTCTTCTGAATATTTGAGGCACATGTTGACATTTGTATTCAGACCCTGGAGGGACAGGGTCGGCCTGTGAGCCCCCATTCAACCCCAGGCCTCTCAGAAGGTGGGACCGGACTCCAAGCACATTTTAGAATCTCTTCCTGGACTGTCGCGGGGACGGGGGCAACATTCTGTTGCATTCCAGGTAATGGATGCATACCTCCCCCACCGCCGCATAAGAGGCCGCAGGGAGCGGGGGACGTTGGGGGGAGGGTGGCAATTGTGGGTTGGCTCAGGTCCCACCCTCTTGCTTCATCACACGGCCTCGTTATTTGGTTTTAATCAGGGAATTTAGCACATCATCTGTTTACATTGCAAAACAGGCAGGCAGGACGCCAGGTACCAGAATACTCACTTGGACAGAATGGGGTTATCCAGAGAGCCACAAAGCACGGAACAGGATAAATAGTTTACAAAAACGGACTTACATACCAATTGCCACAGAGTTAAGATTGTTTTCCCACTCTGATGCGAAGTGCAAAAATGGAGAGTCCGATAGGGACCCGTCTCAGCACCTGCTTTTTAGAACACACCGGCAGGACCCGGCCCACTTAAAGACCTGGATGTGAACATTGATACAATACACTAGAAGCTGCTTCGAACTGCAAGCTGAAGGGGACTAGGGGGCGGCTAAAGGTCGGGTTGCAAGGACTAGGAGGAACACTTAAAATGAGCGGGATAACAGGGTAAAGGGGAGGCCGTGATCTGAGCGGCTGGGGGCAGAGATGGGGACTGCAGCTGAGTAGTCTCGGAGGCGAGCAGCACTGGGAGTTAATAGGCACGTTCAACGAGGTCAGGTGGCGGCAAAGACCGGCGCGGTAGAGTACCTGGACACAGGCGGAGGGAGCATCGAAGAGCAGCGGACGGGGGTACGGCCAGGGTGGCGCCTATGCTGCACCACGGAGCTGCGCAGCGGCTGGGTCTAGTCGACTGAGCTGCCGTGTTAACCGGTCTACTCACCAATACTGATCCGCGATAAACACCCGAGTTTCCGCAGAGAACAAGGCAGGAGTGTAATGGTGAGGGCTGGTGTGAAATCGAGGGGGAGGATCGAGAGGGTGCTAAATTTGATTTTCCTCAGTGCGCTATTTGAGCACAGGCCGGCCTGGTGCACAGAGACCAGGGACGTGCTTCTGCGCCCATTGACTTCGCTGTCTCAAGGTCCCTGTTGCTACAGACGCCTTTCCGGTTGCCAGGGCCTGACCGGACGTGACGTCGGGGGGAGGGCACTTTCTTGCAGGCAGCTGCTCGGTCGGGTTGGTTCTAATGGGAAGTAAACAAGGGGGAGGAGAGCACACAACAGTTGGGGAAGGGAGGGCAGCGGGAGACTATAATAAGCGAGAGGAGGGAGGAGAGAAGGGACGGGTGAGAGCTCGGGGCACCGGTGCAAGCACGAGGGCTGGTGAGCACTCAGGGGGGGCGAGGAGGGGGGCATAAGGGCAAGAAAACAATAACGCAGGAGTAGGCGAGAGCACAAGAGCGTAGAGGATAGCAGAGGGGTAGGGCAGAAGGGACCCGGGCAGGCGAAGAGCGCAAGGGCAGTTAAAGTACATGGGTAGGAGCGGGCAGAGTGTGCACGGAGCCGGAGGGAGCACAGAAGGCGAACCCGTGATCCACCACATCTGAGGGAGCACAGAGGGCGCAAATCCAGGCGGAAAATTCACTCAGAAGTAAGTGGTTTTCATAAAGAGCGGCTGATCTTGCTGGTGTGTGTTGTTGCAGGTCTCCTGCCCATCTTCCATATTTTCTGTGTGGCCGCCAGCCCCCACTGCCTGGTATGTGCTTTCCTGGCTCATTCTCCTGGCCTCCTGCACACAGCCGTGCCATTTCTACAGAGGGCAGGATCTCTGTGTTAAACCCTTCCCTTGGCCTTACACAATCCTCTCATCTCTTCAGAGGGCAGACTGCCTGGGTCTGTGGGTCCTTTCTCGTGGCCTCCTGTACCCAGCCCTATATCTACAGAGGGCTGACTCCTCTGCCTGGGTCTGTGTTTATCCCTTCTCGCGGCCTCCATCACACAGATCTATCATCTCTAGAGAGGGCAGACTTCCCTGCCCGGGTCTTTGGATCCCTTCCTCGTGGCCTCCTGTACACAGCCCTATCATCTGTTCAAACGACTGAACTCAGTGGCTGGCTCTGTGGGACAATTCTCGTGGCTTCATTTACACAGTCCTATTTCTACAGAAGACAAACTCCACTGCCTGTGTCTGTGTTTACCCCTTCTCACGGCCTCCATCACACAGATCTATGTAGTAAATAGGTTGCAGGGAACAACAGGTAGGTTGAGAAGTCCTTTATTGAAGTACATCGGAAGAGACAAGAGCGGACTCTTCACCACGGAGGCTACAAGCAACTGCCGTGGAATAGAACCCTTACTTGAGAGCAAACATAGAACAGAAACATAAGAGTAAGTAATGTAATGACATTCCATAGAGACTAGAGCTAAAACCTAAGGCTTATATACTACACATCTTCTTCCTTTCTAATGTTAACGAACATGAAGGAGAAAAACAAAACAAAATGAGAACCAAAGAAACAACAACAAGTTAAAATAGATGAACATAATCTAGCAGATAAAGTCTTGCAAATATTCTGGTGGTCTGCGGTACCTCAGAGCACGAGTCTGAGCAACCCCGTCGGAAGCAGGGTCTGACACATGCACTGAGTGATTCCCAGACATGAGAGAATCACCACCCCCACCACCACGATGCTCACCCAACTGGACTAAGGAAGTAGCTTCCTCAGGGATTTGAGCTAGAAGATAACCACTACTGCTCAAAGAAGAGGTGGACTTGTCCTGTGGTGAAGTTGCAACCCCTCTTTGATATAAAGCAACTCGTCTAAAGTTCCAACACTCACTGTTATTAAGAATAACACAATGATCAAGTACCTTTTTTACAGTGAAGGGCCCCTTGAACTTTGACAACCCTCCTCCCACTCTACAGCTTTTGATCTTGACAAGATCACCCACCTTGAAAGGACGAGATACATTTGAGGAAGACGGCAGGTGAGGACATCTCCTTTGCAAAGAGACAACTTGCGTCATCCAAGAAGGAACCAGTTTCAAGCCAGGGGCCCGCCCTCTCATAAGTTGGAAAGGGGCAGGTTGACCATCAACAAGGGGAGTGGTCCGATAGGCCCAAAGCATTTCATTGACCATTTTTCGTACCACAGACCTATTGGCAAAGGCCATTTGTATGATCCCTTTAACTACTTTGTTAGCTCTCTCACACATTCCATTGCCTTGGGGATTATATAGTGAAGTGCGATGATGAGACACCACAGCTCTTGAGAAAAGTTTGCATCTCTTTGGAGATAAGTTGAGTGCCGTTGTCAGTGATAAGAACCGAAGGAATGCCCTCATCCTTGAATACATTTCCCAAGAACTTAATGGTACTCTCAGTGGTGACACTATTGGTGAACTCAACTACTAACCATTTAGAGAAAACCAACTACAACAATTGCAAATCTGTCTTTTTCGTGTAGCTCTCCCATAGGACCAATAAAATCAAGACAGATGCTATGCCAGGGTAAGCCTGGGTTCTGTATATGTGCATCATTGGATTTAGGACCAACCTTAAGTCTTTTTTTACCCTCTTTACAAATTGAACAATTTTCCACCCACTCAACCACTTGAGAATCAATGCCTGGCCACCAGAAGTGATTCTTGAGACGGCGTTGTGTGAGTGTCTGACCAAGATTGCCTTCATGCGCTAATGCAAGAAGTTTGTTCCTGATGCCAAAAGGAGGAATACATTTTTCCTCTTTGACTAATACACTGTTCTTAATAAGAGAAAGGTCATCAAGAACTTTGACATAAGGTCGGACAGCAACTGGGACACAACTTTCCCTCCTGGAACCTAATTTTAAAAGTTTGATAACTTCTTGCAGAGTGTGATCAATACTCATTTCACGTTCCCAATCACAGGCCTCAAAAGCACCCTCACCTACAAACACAGCATCCTCAATAGAAGCCACTGCAATGTCATCAGCACATCCAGAAACACATGGATCAAGAACAGTTCGCCAGTCCAGAGACATTCTAGAAAGACAGTCAGCCTGAACATTCTTCCACCCCTGAATATATTCAATCGAGAATTGAAACTCCTGAAGTTTTGAAGCAAGTTTGGCAAGTCTTGCTGACCCTTTTCCAGTACCACCAGGGGAAAGAACTTTGACTAGCGGCTTATGATCAGTTCTTAAGAGAAATTTCATGCCCCACAAATATGTTCTAAAATATTCCACAGCCCAAGATGCAGCCAACGCTTCCCTCTCGATGACTGAATAGTTTTTCTCAGCATCAGTTAATGTTCTAGAAGCAATGGCAACAGTGCGTTCAGACCCACCTTTGGACTGAGATAACATAGCTCCCAAGCCTGTAGCACTTGCATCCACAGTTAAAATAGACTTGTTGTTTACATCAAAAGGAGCTAGTACATTAGCATTGCAAATTTCCTTTTTGATACAATCAAAACACTCTTGGTGTTGAGCACCCCATGAAAAGCTCACCCCCCGCTTGAGTAAAGAACGCATACAGGATGTTTTGTCTGAGAAATGTTTAACAAACTTTGAGTAATACTCAATGAGACCCATAAAGGAACGTAGTTGGTCTTTATCCTTGGGGTGAGGCGCTGATTTAATGGCATTGCACAAGTCTTTCTTGGGTTTGAGGCCAGAAGCACTGATAGTATAACCTAAATAGTCAACTTGATCGACTAAACTTGCATTTCTCCTTTCGGAGTGTGAGACCTGCTGCAGACAACTTGCCTAGAACAACCTTGAGAGTAACGTTGTGTTGTTCGACTGACTGACCATATACTAATATATCGTCTTGGAAATAGATAGTATTACCTACACCTTCAAAGATGTTGGATACCATTCTTTGGAAAACACTAGCCGCAGAATTGAGACCAAAGGGAAGACGTGTAAATTGGTAAGTGCCTTGAGGTGTAATAAAAGCAGTCAGATGCTTAGAATCTTTATGCAAATTGATCTGGTGGTACGCACTTCTAAGGTCCAGTTTTGAGAACACCATAGCACCCTTTAAAGTAGTGACCAATTCTGTGATATTTGGTAGAGGAAAGGTGTCTGCGACTACGCATTGATTTAAAGACCTCAAGTCCACACAAAAACGGAGCTTGCCATCAGCCTTCTTGGTGACGACAATGAGCGAAATCCATGGAGAAGCCTCTACAGGTTCTATGACTCCCGTTGTGAGCATGTCTTGAATAAGCCCTTTGACTTCTTCTTTAACAACAATAGGGACACGCCTAACCTTGTGCTGCACTGGAATGGAACCTTTTTTTATTAAAATGCGATGGGAGTAACCTTGGAGTTGACCCAAACCTTCTCTAAAAACACTGCCGGCTTCAGCGAGGATTTTATCTAAACCCTCATCTTCAATGACCATGACTTGTGTGGTAGCTCGAGGGTTGACAATAATCCTAAGGTCATACTGATGAACCCACCCAAGAAAGGCTGGCCCGCATTTAGACACATATACTTTTCCCTGAATGTGTCTATGAGAAAATGTGATGTGTGCATCAAAGTATCCAAGAATGTCAATAAACTCCCCTTGGTATCCCCCTGGGGAAATGTCTTTAGGAAGAAGTGTTCTATCACCCCACTTTCCTTCAAACAGATCATTGGGAATTATAGTGTACTTTGAGCCGGTATCAACCATGAGACCTACATCTTGACCATCAATTGTGAACATGGCTTTGGGTCTATTTCTACGCTTGTCTTCTTCTTCTTGAGTTGCAAGATCCGACTCAACAACCCAAATTTTGTCATTCTCATCAATTTCATGTGTGGAACAATGCACACTAGCTACACTAGAGCGAGATTTGCCTCGACAGACTCTAGCATAGTGACCCATACGACCACATTTCAAACACTCTTGTTTAGATGCGAAGCAGAACTTAGAATCTGAGGTGTGTACTGTACTTCCACACCTATTACACATTCTGGCATTAGCAGACTTCGGGTTGCTTGTAGATCTAGAAGGAAAAGTTTTTTTGAAAACTTCTTATTTTTAACCGCCACAATTACACTAGGATCATCGTCATTCTGAACATAGTCTGGTAACTCTTGAGTTGACACTTCATTGACATCATTTGTTGTTGACCTTTTTTCTAATTCTTTCATACATCCTTCAGACTGTTCTACCACTTTAGCTAAATCTATTGCTGTTTGGAGATTGGGGTTCTTCGCTGCCCAGAGACGTTCTTGAATCTTCTTGTTGTTGCACTGGACTATGAGCTGATCTCTGATCAATTCATCTGTCATGTTTCCAAATTTGCACTTAATAGACATTTCTCTTCGTCTAGAGACAAAATCATCGATTGATTCACCCGTTTTTTGACTTTGGGTGTAAAACTTATATCTATTCATGACTAGATTTTCTTCTTTAGAGTACCTAACCTCTAATCGACAAACTGCTTCTTTATATTCGTCTGGAAGTGCTTGCCCATTGGCCTGGAGGGCTTGAGGGAGAAAGCGAAATACTCGTTGACCTTCTTTACCAAGAGTACTTAAAAGCAGAGCCTTTTTCCTTTTTGCAGAAAAATCTTGACCATCTAGAGCGTCAAGATAATTGTCAAACATAGGAAACCAATCTTCCCAAGATATACTTGGTTGTCCCGGGTGGGGCAAAAAATTGGGTGGAAGAACAACGGAGATATTTTGCGAAGCCATGTTGAGATGCAATAAAAATATTAAGAATCACAAACTCAGAGTTTGACTGAGTGAAAACTTACAAGAGAAACAAGAAGATTTGAGAGTTTTCAAAGTCCAAAACCAAGCAGCTGTGTCAGGCAGAACGATATACAGGCGTGTATATCGCCGCAAAAGAAACAACAAATTAAAGTACCTGACTTGGGCAAGTGTGACCCTACTGTGGGCGTGTGTATCGCCGAAGAAATGGGTAAACGCCAGGCAATAAGCGGCTTCCAGAGCTAAAACGGGGCTTCGTAGCGTATGGTTACCAAGGTAACCAAGAGAGACCAAAGAAAATGGCCGTCAACGTGAGGACGCTACTTTGAAGCGTGATGACATCAGAACGACGTGGTGCTGCAGGAGACTGGGAGAAATACTGACGTTTCACTGGGAGGTGAAGTGCGTCAGAGAAGTGAGGATTAACAGTTACTAAGCAACAAGCTAGAACGCTTGGTATACGTCACCTTCCGACGTGCAGCTTCTCCGCTAGTACCCACTGGAATTCTACGACGTCATCAGAGTGAAGACGGCAGCTCGATGAGAAGGATCCCTCTGTCTAACAACGGTGAGTCAGACACGCCAAGCTTCTTTCCTCACTAGTCCCGCCAATGCTGGGCTCGTTCACTCTAAGCCGCCTTGAAAACGCCAACCTCTCTCTTCACTGGTCTCGCCGATGCCGAGTTGTCTCGCAGCCTGTTATTTCATGAGTTCTGCGCTGCACTCTACGCGCTCTGATAACGACACCTTGCAGAGTTCACCTCCGCTGCGCATGTCGATCCTCCCAACATGTTATTTAAGACACACGTTAAGTTTGCAACGAGTGAACACAACCTTCTGTCCGCTCTTGTCGTCGAGGGAAACCGACAGGATTTCACCTCCAAGTCTGTGCAAAGAGACACTTCCTTCAAAGACGAGAATTATTAGAAAAGCGCTGCTGAGCTGCACACCGGGTTCCAAGTATCGTCGCCAAGATGTAGTAAATAGGTTGCAGGGAACAGCAGGTAGGTTGAGAAGTCCTTTATTGAAGTACATAGGAAGAGACAAGAGCGGACTCTTCACCACGGAGGCTACAAGCAACTGCCGTGGAATAGAACCCACAGAGCAAACCTAGAACAGAAACATAAGAGCATTCTGTAAGTAATGTAATGACATTCTAATCAGACAACAAACCTCCAAGCCCCCTGCTTCATCATTCCAGGCCTCCAAAGACCTTTGTGACAACTTTGCCATTTTCTTCAAGGACAAAATCACAAAGATTGAGCTCTCTCTGGGTGACTACCCCCCCTGCAGCAGCTCGCTCGCTGAGATAGAAGGCACTACACACAAGCTACACCCAAATAACTGGAAATTCTTTAACCCCATCTCTGTAGCTGAGATCGAAAAAATGATTTCCTGCTCCACCCCCTCCTCTCATATCTTGGACCCCATTCCTGGCAAACTGGTCAAAAAGCTTAAAGGCACCCTAGCCCCGATCTGGACCACGATCAAAAATAGCTCCCTGAGAACTGGAGTCATGCCGGATTGTCTCAAAATCGGCCAAGTCACACCACTGTTAAAAAAACCGGGATCGGACACCAATGATCTTAACAACTTAAGACCCGTCTCCAATCTCCCCCTCCTAGCTAAAACCCTGGAAAGATGCGTCCTCCTTCAACTTACCGAGCACATGGACAGCAACAACCTTCTCGACTCTCACCAATCGGGCTTCAGAAAAGGTTGCAGCACAGAGACAGCGATCTTGAATGTCATAGACGACATCCACAAGTCCCTTGATAGGGATCAATGCTGTCTGCTCGTACTCTTGGACCTATCGGCAGCCTTCGACATGGTGGACCACAATCTACTCGTTAAGGCACTGCAAGAAAGAGTAGGAGCGGACGAGATGGTCCTAAAATGGTTCACCTCGTTTCTACAGAATCGCACCCAAAGAATAAAAATCAATAACTTCTTGTCCGACTCACACTCCGTCAGCAGGGGTGTACCGCAAGGATCAGTTCTCTCTCCGCAACTCTTTAACATCTATATGGAACCCCTCACCTCCATCCTCAAAAAACAAACCTCCCCTTCCACCTATACGCTGACGACACCCAGATCTATCTCGAAACCTCCTCTATGGAAGACATTCATAGACTAAACCACACTCTAAGGGAAGTACAGCACTGGCTAACACTCAACCACTTGAAACTGAACCAGGACAAGACAGAAATCCTGCTAATTTCCAATAAGGAGCACAACCCCCAAGTCACAGAATGGATAAAAGCAATCGATGCCCTCAACTGCAACCTCACCCTGACCGACTCAGTCAAATCACTGGGAATCACTCTGGATCCAAAATTGAACATGACCAAACACATTAAGAACTCCGCCAAGTGCGCATTCCTCAACCTTAAACTGCTCAACAAAATAAAACCATTCATCCCTCCCAGCGATCTCAAACAAGCCACTCAGTCCCTGGTGCTTTCCAGACTGGACTATGGGAATGCAACCCTCACAGGAACAGCAAAATCCCACTTAGCCCCTCTGAGAGCAACTCTAAATGCAGCAGCCAGAATGGTCACCGGAGTGAAGAAATTTGAACACATTTCACCGGCACTCAGAGATTTAAAATGGCTCCCAATTGAAATGCGTGCCAACTTCAGAACTGCCTGCCTCACGCACAAAGCCCTGCACACTGGGAAGCCTGCCTACCTGGCCGCCAAACTAAAGAAAGCTGGCCAGACAAGGACCCTCAGGAGCTCAAACACCTTACTCCTCATCCCCCCGAAAACATGCAAACAAAAAGCCTCTTCTCGATCCTTCTCTGGAAATGCTCCAAGAATCTGGAACTCCATCCCAGTCCATATCAGGACTAACCACTCCTTTGTAAAATTCAAAAGGCAGCTCAAAGACCTCTTCCTCAATCGCTCCCTGCCGAATGGATAGCTGCCGCTTGAATGCTGACTCTTGCCCACCACACCATCCAGTCACCCTTAGTTTAAGAACTCTACCTCACCCACCTACCAACTTAGTCCTGCCTTACCCCTGTGTATATCACCCCTTTATTTTGTAACTTTTTGGATATTAAGGCTGCATTCTATTCTGAGACTCTCGACTCGCAGCGAATCAATATGTATACCATTGTTACGTTCTGTATTGATTTTCCCATCACCTTTGTTGTAAAGCGCTCCGATACCCTCGGGTCTGGCTAGCGCTATATAAAACTCCTAAATAAATAAATCTATAAAGACTAGAGCTAAAACCTAAGGCTTATGTACTACACACTATCATGTCTAGAGAGGACAGCCTCCACTGCCTGGGTCTGTGGGTCCCTTCTTGCGCCTCCTGTACCCAGCCCTATGATCTCGACAAAGGGCAGTCTCGCTTTCCAGGTATGTGTGTACTCACTCATCCTGTACACAATCCATTTTCTCCACGGACACTTTTAGTTGCTCGGTATATGTGTCCCCTGCAGCCTATTACCTGTTTTTGTTGAGACCCCTGGTCTCTGCACATTGTATTGACTTGCTGGTATGACCCCCTCTTCCCCACCCTTCTTGTCTGCTCTGTGCCCTATTCAAAGAGCAGTTTTCCTTTGCAGCTACCTGTCCCCTGCTGCACCGGTGTTTTATGGTGTCTGAACATTGTAAACGCTTGTGTTTTTGCCTGTCCCGTGTACCGTGCGTGCCTGTATTTTTCTGTACTAGTTGTCTCCCGGTCGTTGAGCTATGGACTTTTGTTTGCTGGTTGTGGGTGCTCCATGAGTGAAAGGAAGTTATGATGTCCGTTTCCCCGTATGCTGCAGAGTAATGTCTCTGCAGAGTGGGTTGTCGGTCTTAGAAAAGAACTTGTTTGAAGAAGTTGATACAACTTCTGAGTATGGTCCGGTGGCCTCTTCACATTATTCTGCCTGCTCATTGCGTTTCACTACCTCAAGTCCAATCTAAATGTAAACGTCACCGAAAGACCCTATAAGGCTCGCCCTTCTCTAAGCGCCACCAGCAAACTGAGCGCTTCACAAGTCAGTCTCAGCTGAACTTTGAGCCTCATCAGATCGCTCATGACTTTGTAGTCTTTCAGGCTTCGGTTTGCCCCACTTTGATAATCTGTAGGGTCCAGCATGCCAACTCTCTAACAAACCCACCGACCGGATGTAAAAGAAATCCAAAAGGTTGTAGAAAGGACCAGAACTTCTAAAAAAAGAAAAGCTGCTACATGAGTACATGGCCTGGTGGTTACGTTCAGACCTGATTTAGTGGTTAAGGTGTTCTGTAGTGAATAAGATTATTTGTGCTGCAGTGTCTAAGTTACAGTGCCATCCGGTGGTACTGTCGCCAGGGCTTAGGTTTAGACATCTCTAGTAACTGGGTATTGGTGATCTATGTAGTTCGGTGGGGTGGTTAAGAGGTTGCCCCAGTCCTAGATGAGGACATGCCCTCTATTCCAGGTCCCGGGTATTAATCCATACAGATTGCTGGCGTACCCATATCTCTGATTCATGTTGCTCCCAGAGGTGCCAGTGCTAAGTGCAGCGCCTAGAGAAGTTTAACGTTTTCCATAGCAACTGCAGGAAGCAGGTGTGGCGACTTGGGAGGCCCTGGGTGTCAGCATGTTTCATGCATAAATGTCAGACGAATGAATGCATGTGGTCTGTGATCTGCTTGACGACGGATCTTTCTGGAAAAAAATCAGAGAAAGGTGTGCAGTTGTTCACAGAGGGTGTGCTGGGTCAGTATTGTCCCATGTGCGTGACATGTGCATATAGGAACACTATCTGGGTAAGATGCTTTTTACCCCCTAGCTCTCTGGAAAGGTTTTGTTGTTTTGGGCAGCACCCTTCCTATTGAAGGTTGAAAGTTTGGCCCAGGGATCCCTAGCGAGGCCCTCTGGTGACCCTCTTCCCCCATAGAAAGAGCATCCACACTTTCAGGGCGAGTGGGCTAGTCCACGTGGAAACTACACCATGATGTTCTCGATGGCACAGAGATATAGCCCAACAGATGATTTGTACTTCGAACTTGGTTACCGTCACATTGGCATTTTAAGAGGCGTCTATTGTTATTCCAATTGATCGATTATGGAACTCGGAGTCCTCAGTACTACTCGCTACTCCTTGAATGACCAAATATCCCACACTGTGTCAAAACTGGGACCACTCATGTTATGCAGATTTGTAAAGCGCACTATCATCAGTGACGGTATCCTGACGCTGAGCAGGTGTCAGTCTAGGCACACCTCTGGCCTAGTGGGACTACTCGAAAAGCCAGGTCTTTAGATCCTGCAGAATTCAAGAAGTGAGGAAGAGGCTCTTAGGTGTAGGGCAGGTCATTCCATGACCGCTGGATCTGGTTTTCCGTATGCGTGGGATGTGTGTAAGTAGGTGTCTGGATGAGCAGAGGTGTTTGGAAGGTTTGTGAAAGCAGATGCGATTGTTGAGGTATGCTGTGCCAGTGTTATGTAGTGCCTTCAAGCTGTGTGTGAGAAATCAGTTCAACATAATTATGCTGTCCATAACAAAAAAAAAACGGAATTCTACACATTTTCCATCAGTAGGCATCTACTAGTGTTGAGAGAGTTAATAAACTGAAATTTTGATCTCACAAAGTGCCTACGCCCCACGTGTGAAAGCAGGAACTATTAGCATGGCTTGGCGTCAGCAATATTTATGAAGTGTTTACTTCCTCCAGGGTACTTTTCCCTTGCGTGCTTCTTTCTACCTTTCCTCTCTATAACGTTTTATGATTTGCAATCGGTTCTAGGTTAAACATTAAACTGTTGCTTTAAGTTTACAGGCAGCTCATTTTTGCATTTATGTTTGCTAGGCAAGGTTTTCTAATATTGCAATTGAAATCTTAACTGTTAGTACTCCCAATTTTAATTGGGATCAGATAGAAGTAACTTAAAATATTTTGCCAATTAACTATATTTCTCCTACACGCTATAGAAGAGGTAAGGTTTCCTTGTAGGAGGGCCATTTCTCAACCTCTGCTGGGTCCCTTCCGCCCCCCTTGCCATCAGCTCTTCTCCAGTGGTGGAACCTATGTTGCACATAGTGCATACTTTTACCTGCTATCCTCTTTCCCTAGGCCTGTTTAATAATTGTTGTCTTCTTCCTACTCCCAGGTTGTCGGCTGCTGAGGGGAGGATGGGATGCCAGGTCTGCTCCATGCGCCCTTGCTGGGCTATCTCTGTAGGCCCCTTGGTGCTGGTGCTCCTGTCTGCCTTGTTGAAGCTGCCAGTGTCTGGTTACAAGCCAGTCATCATCGTGCACGGACTCTTCGACAGTCCTGCAGAGTTTAAAACTATGCTGGACTTCATTAACCAGGTATGTCGCATCACACGGGGTGGACTGACGTCTGGGTTGAGAATAGGTAGGAGAAGCTGTCCCATTTTTCACAGGCTTTCTTTCGGCCATGGTTAGTTAAGTTGTATGGTGCTTTTTGCCTCAGACAAAGGATGGATCAGTAAATGGCGAAGCAGTTTTTCATTGCATTCCTGGTTTGTTGTCCTCTACATTGATTTTCTGTGGTACTTCAGGAAATGTCTATGAACTTAGCTGCCTTCTCAAAACTTCCATTGGGGTGGTCTTGTTGTTGATCACGGGTCTGTTGAGTGGGCAGTTAGAACACTGCACTTTGTCATCGCTGGCTAGTTAGTTGAGGTAGTAATGGCAGAAACTACCTTTTTTTGCATTGGTGGAGAGGTCTTTGTTCTGTGCAGTCTGGAAATCCAGGGCCCTACTCTTGCAAGGAGTGGAGTCACAAAATGAAGAGGATAATGATTGTGGAGAGCACCATGACCTGGTTACTGGATTTCTAGCGATGTTTTGGGAGTCAGTCAAAAACCCTCCTATAAATGATGGAAGGCCCTCGCCCAGCCCTGGGTTGCAAGTTTCATCATAGCGACCTCGTCACATTATTCAAGAATGTTAAACCAATGTGGCCTACAGCCTTTGTTGGGCAGCTCTTTTGAACCTACTTTATTTGGATCTAGTGGTGAGTGTCAGACCCCTTCCGAGAGCCACAGAGCAAGCAGGGGTTACTGGGCCTCAACTGTGGAGGTCGGGGTCATTTTCTCTGCTGTCCCGAGGTCTCTCCTACTATAGCTCTGCAAACTGGGCCAAGTACAATCCCTTCAGCACTTGACTGTCTGTGGTAATGACGACGAGCAGCCACAGGGTTCTCAGGGAGGTAGTGTTGGGGGTGCTCGAGTTCAGCACTCTACAAACCCTCTTCAGAATAATAAATTGTCTAATCCAGTTCTTGACTTTCAAGAAGAGAAGTATTTTAATGTACACCCGAGCTAAACACACACAGGGAAATGCACACAATGCTGTTTAGTATCCTGGCGCTAAAGTAGTTTGGCAACTCTTTCCATTATTGATCCTGATGCCTCCTTGTGGACCAGTTGGCTTCTTTCTCATGTCTGGTTCTAGCGTGATCAGGTGCAGATTAACCCTGTACTCTTGTATTAGCATACTGTCCTTTTAACCAGTAGCGGCTGCTACAGACAGGGAGGGAGGAATGTAACAAACAAAACAAAAAAGGACTTATCTTTAACCCCTTCGCTGCTAGGCCTTTTCCCCCCCTGTGCTAAGCCTTTTTTGGGCTATTTGGGGTAGTTCGCGCTTAGGCCCCTGTAACTTTTTGACCACATAAGGTATCCACGCCAAATTTGCGTCCTTTTCTTCCAACATCATGGGGATTCTAAAGGTACCCAGGGTTTGTGGATTCCCCTGGAGGCGACCCAGAAATTAGCCAAAATCCAGCTACATTTTGGGCTTTTTGGGGAAAATGGGGAAAAAAGTGCTGCAAATGACAGCGTCTGGGTTTTTCCCTGCAAATGGTATCAAAAAAGGGTTTGTGGGGCTGAAATCACCATTTTCCCAGCTTTTAGGGAATGACAGACTTTTGTCAGAAAACCAAAATTTTTTACACAGTTTTGGCATTTTTCTGGGACATAGCCTATTTTTGCTATTTTTTGTGCTTTCAACCTCCTTCCAGTTAATGGTAGAAATGGGTATGAAAGCAATAATGGATCCTGGAAAGCTATACATTTTAGTAAAGTAGACAACATTCTGAATTCAGCAAGGGGTCATTTGTGTAGATCCTTCAAGGTTTCTTTATAGAAACTAACAGTTAAATGTAGGAAAAATTGAAAATTAGTTGAAAAAAACAGCCTTTTGTGTCAACGTTTTCACCTGTAACTTCTAATTATGACAGCTCTTTGAAAGCAATATACCGTTACATCTGCGGGACCTTACTGGTTGTGGGGATATATAGGACTTGTAGGTTCACCAAGAACCCGACGAACCCAGTGCCAAAAACTGAGCAGCGACTTGCAATGGTTTTTTATTTTGTACCGGGTATATAGCAATTATTCTGGGAAACTGTATACATGGAAAAATCGGTATGAAAGACACCTATGTATTTCTGAAATGGGAACAAAATATAGAGTTTAGAAACAGTAGATATTTGCACATTTCCGAAATTGGGAATACTCATACTAGCATGAGAATTATCGGTCATTTTTCAAAATGACTTCTTTTTACACATTGTCTTTCATTTGGAAGGCAGAAATGCATTGATAGTCAATAGGTAATAACATTTGCTTTACAAATCTGAATTACCCTAAGTCTCCCGATTAAAAATGGTACCTCACTTGTGTGGGTAGGCATAGTGCCCACGACAGGAAACGGCTCAAAACGCAACGTGAACACACCACAATTTCACAATGAAAAATGACCCTTTTTTGGCAGAGTGCCTAGCTGTAGTTTTTGAACCCTAGCTCTGCCGGCACCTAGGGAAACCTAGCAAACCTATACATTTTTGAAAACTAGACACCCAAGGGAATCCAGGATGGGGTGACTTGACTGCCTCCCACCAGGTTCTGTTATCCAGAATCCCTTGCAAACCTAAAAAATTGTCAAAAAAACCACATTTTCCCCACATTTCTGTGGTGGAAAGTTCTGGAATCTGTGTGGATCCACAAATTTCCGCCCACCCTGCGTTCCCCAAAGTCTTACGAGAAAAATGGTACCTTACTTGCATGGGTGGGTCAAGTACCCGCGACAGGCAAGAGCCCAAAACCTATTGAGGCGACATCAAAATTACCTATCACAAACCAACCTGGTTTTGCAAGGGGGGTCCCATGACTTTTTGGCCCGGGGCTCCACGGCCACCTAGGGAAACCTACCAAACCCACACATTTCTGAAAAGTAGACACCCGGGGGATTCCAGGGAGGTATGGCTTGTGTGGATCCCCCAACGTTTTCTTACCCAGAATCCCCTGCAAAAATGAAATTTAGCTGAAAAAAATCACTTTTTTCACACATTTTTGTGTGGGAAAGCTGTGGCATCACCAGGCTGGCACAAATTTCCTACCACCCAGTGTTCCCCCAGGTCTCCCGATAAAAATGGTGCCTCATTTGTGTGGGAGGCCCAAATACCCGCGACAGGCAAGGCCCAAAACGTATTGAGGCGACATCAAAATTGCCTATCACAAAACGACCTGGTTTTGCAAGGGGGTCCCATGACTTTTTGGCCCCGTGCTCGGCGGCCACCTAGGGAAACCTACCAAACCCACACATTTCTGAAAACTAGACACCCGGGGGATTCCAGGGAGGTATGGCTTGCGTGGATCCCCCAACGTTTTCTTACCCAGAATCCCCTGCAAACCTGAAATGTAGCTGAAAAAATCACTTTTTTCACACATTTTTGTGTGGGAAAGTTGTGGCATCACCGGGCTGACACAAATACCACCCAGCGTTTCCCCAGGTCTCCCGATAAAAATGGTGCCTCAATCGTGTGGGAGGCCCAAGTAGGAAATTTGTGTCAGCCCCGTGATGCCACAACTTTCCCACACAGAAATGTGTGAAATAAGTTCTTTTTCAGCTAAATTTCAGGTTTGCAGGGGATTCTGGGTAAGAAAACGTTGGGGGATCCACGCAAGCCATACCTCCCTGGAATCCCCCGGGAGTCTACTTTTCAGAAATGTGTGGGTTTGATAGGTTTCCCTAGGTGGCCGCCGAGTACGGGGCCAAAAACCCAGGTGACCCCCCTTGCAAAACCAGGTCGTTTTGTGATAGTCAATTTTGATGTCGCCTCAATACGTTTTGGGCCCTTGCCTGTCGCGGGTACTTGTGCCTCCCACACGAGTGAGGCACCATTTTTATCGGCAGACCTGGGGAACACTGGGTGGTAGGAAATTTGTGCCAGCCCAGTGATGCCACAACTTTCCCACACACAAATGTGTGGAAAAAGTGATTCTTTCAGCTAAATTTGAGGTTTGCAGGGGATTCTGGGTAAGAAAATGTTGGGGGAGCCACACAAGCCATACCTCCCTGGAATCCCCCGGGTGTCTACTTTTCAGAAATGTGTGGGTTTGGTAGGTTTCCCTAGATGGCCGCTGAGCCCGGGGCCAAAAACCCAGGTGATCCCCCGTGCAAAACCAGGTTGGTTTGTGATAGGTAATTTTGATGTCGCCTCACTAGGTTTTGGGCCCTTGCCTGTCGCGGGTACTTGACCCATCCACACAAGTGAGGTACCATTTTTCTCGGAAGACTTTGTGGAACGCGGAGTGGGTGGAATTTTGTGGATCCGCGCAGATTCCAGAACTTTCCACCACAGAAATGTGAAGAAAATGTGTTTTTTTAAAACAAATTTTTAGGTTTGCAAGGGATTCTGGGTAACAGAACCTGGTGAGAGCCAGTCAAGTCACCCCATCCTGGATTCCCCTGGGTGTCTAGCTTTCAAAAATGTACAGGTTTGCTAGGTTTCCTTATGTGCCGGCTGCTCTAGGGCCCAAAATCCACAGGTAGGCATATTGCTAAAAACAAATCCGTGCCTAGTCGGCTTTCTGCCGCCCTGGGGGGGATATTGAGGGGTGGGGTTGCCCCGATATGCCCCCAAGGGGGGCAGAAACACTGTGGCTATTTTTTTGGGGGGTGGGGGCATGCATATGCCCATTCTGGGCAGCCCCCACCCCCACGCATAAAAAAAGCCAGCGTAATCGTTGGCGTCTAGTGGACTTTTTGCTACTGCCCCCATCTTCCCACCAGGGGGGGCAGAAAGGCTGTAATTTTTGCGGGTTGGGGCATTGGCATGCCCGTTTTGGGCAGCCCCCACCCTAATTAAAAATTGCCCAAAAAATCCCTGGCGTCTAGTGGGCTTTTTGCTCCTCTCGGGGGCAGATTGGGGGCTACTGCCCCATCTGCCCCCAGGGGGCTGGAAGGCTGTAATTTTTGCGGGGTGGGGGCATGGGCATGCCCGCTTTGGGCAGCCCCCACCCTAATTCAAATTTGCCCAAAAAATCCCTGGCGACTAGTGGGCTTTTTGCCCCTCGGGGTGCAGATTGGGGCTAATGCCCCCATCTGCCCCCAGGGCAAATTTTAATTAGGGTGGGGGCATTGGCATGCCTGTTTTGGGCAGCCCCCACCCTAATTAAAATTTGCACAAAAAAATCCCTGGCGTCTAGTGGGCTTTTTACACCCCCGGGGGGGCAGATTGGGGGCTACTGCCCCATCTGCCCCCGAGGGGGGGCAGGAAGGCTGTAATTTTTGCGGGGGTGGGGGCATGTACATGCCCGTTTTGGGCAGCCCCCACCCTAATTCAAATTTGCCCAAAAAAAATCCCTGGCGACTAGTGGGCTTTTTGCCCCCCCCCCCCCGGGGGTGCAGATTGGGGGCTAATGCCCTCATCTGCCCCCCAATGGGGCAGAAAGCCTACTAGATGCCAGGGATTATTTTGAGCAAAATTTAATTAGGGTGGGGGCTGCCCAAAACGGGCATGCCAATGCCCCCACCCTAATTAAAATTTGCTCAAAAAAATCCCTGGCGTCTAGTGGGCTTTTTGCCCCCCCCAGGGGGGCAGATTGGGGGCTAATGCCCCCATCTGCCCCCCAGCAGAAAGGCTGTAATTTTTGTGGGGGAGGGGTGGGGGCATTGGCATGCTCATTTTGGGCAGCCCCCACCCTAATTCAGATTTGCCCCAAAAAATCCCTGGCGTCTAGTGGGCTTTTTGCCCCCCCGGGGGGGCAGATTGGGGGCTACTGCCCCCATCTGACCCCCAGGGGGGGCAGAAAGGCTGTCATTTTTGCGGGGGGTGCGGGCATGGGCATGCCCATATTGGGCAGCCCCCACAACTAATTATAATTTTAAAAAAAATCCCTGGTATCTAGTGGGCTTTCTGCCCCCCCAGGGGGGGCAGAAAGACTGTAATTTTTGCGGCCGGGGGGTGGGGCATCGGCATGCCCGTTTTGGGCAGCCCCCACCCTAATTCAATTTAGCAATCAAAAATCCCTGGTGTATAGTGGGCTTTTTGCCCCCCCCCCCCGGGGGGGGCAGAAAAGCTGTAAATTTTGTGGGGGTGGGGGCATGGACATGCCCTTTATGGGCAGCCCCACCCTAATAACTGAGGCGCCAAAAAAAAGTCCCTGGCGTCTAGTGGGCTTTTTGCCCCCCGGGGGGGCAAAAAGACTAAATCACACCAAATTTATTTGGGGGGAGCAAAAGCCCTTGCCCAAGGGGCCGCTCCCCCCTCCCTGGTGTCTAGTGGGTGGATCCCTGCTTGGGGATCGCCCTCCTGGGGTGATCCCCAAGCAGGGATCCACTGGGGAGGGGTACCATTGGAAAGGGGAGATTCTCCCCTTTCCAATGATACCTCTCCCGTCTTTCTACGTGCCCGGGGGGCTGAGATAGTCCCCTGAGCACATAGAAAGTGAAACTGAAATGAGCCTAAAGGCTCATTTCAGTTTCTGTGCAATGACGACATCGCGGCGTGCGCGCTGATCGTCATTGCACAGAAACCAGGGAGGGGGCCTCTGGAGCTGGGGAAGCTCTTCCCCAGCTCCCGAGGCTTTGGGGGAGAGAAGGAAATCCCTCTGCTGTCTGCAGCAGAGGGATTTCGTGCCCCTTGCCTCATGACGGAATGGTTCCGTCATGAGCACAGGGGCACCGATGCTCATGACGGAACCATTCCGTCATGAGCATCGAAGGGGTTAACGGCTGGCCGCCGCCTCCCCTCTGTCCTTCGTCCTCGTTCTCTTCATTTTCCTGTCCTGGTCGGTGGCAGCAGGAAGCACCCGGGCAGACAGGCTCCCCTGAGCCAATCACAACGCTGCACTGCAGCGTTGTGATTGGTCTGAGCGCCGTGGATCGGCGCTCAGACTGGAACAGGGAGCCTGTACATGTTCCTGACAAGGCTGTGTAATGCAGCCTCGTAGGAACATGCAAAGTGCGCATGAACTGTTTGGTCTGCCCAAGAGAGCCGGCCAAGCAGTTCATGCGCACTTAGGGACGTGCTCTGGCCAGCCCCGCCCGCCCCACCACTGACTGCAATAGGGAAAATAAAATGATAATAACAATACGTTATTATCATTTTATTTTTCCTTTTGAGCAGTGGTGCGACGCTCCTCTGCCTTAGCAGAGGAGCCACCACTGCTTTTAACACAGTTCACTGGTTCTCACTCAATGAGTCTTTCAGTCCGTGAATGGGCCTGTGCTTCTCGCACAGCCACCAGCTCACATGATTTCCTCACTCACCCATTTTTAGTCTGAGCATGAGTCTGCAGTGCTTCTCGTTCTCCTCAGCGGCCATGTCTGGGTAACGCAGTTGTGGACGGCTGCTCAAGGGAGTGTTGGTTCTTCTCTGGGCTAGTCTAGCTGCAGCTCTGTGCAACTCCGCTCTGGCTATTCGGTCCAGATCGGTGCCCGGCTCAAGCAGGTTGTGAGGCCTTGCATAGGCTTCACTGATTGGCTTGTGAACCACGGCTTCAGACATGCCGATATCTCCGTTTGCACTGCAGCTCTGGGTCACATTGCATTTGGGTCTAGGAGTAGCAGCCATGCCAATGTTCAGGCTCAGCAGCGCAGGTCATACTTCAACTTCACGAACCAAGCTCACTGGCTCAAGTCATTGCTCAGCTTCATGATTCCCTCCAGGAATTACACTGTAGAGTCTGGGACTCACCAACATCAAGGCACACAGGTCACGTTCCTCTGCTTCTACAGACACAGGGGTCACATTGTACCTCATTCCTCCTTGATAATTGGTCCTCCTTCAGGACCCTAACCCAACAACTGCGGTACGTTTTCAATCCTGAGTTTGTGCTTCTCCAGACCAAACAAGTCTTAAAATGTACTGCCTACTAGTATAGATGGCAAGTGCCTCCTCCACCTTGTAATCCTCTTTTTTTAATGCAACATTTCCTTTACAATGACTTAAGCATGTATGATTGATAATCTCTGTATAATGTATGTGTGATGTCTTACACCCTACACTGGTATGGGTAGCACTATAAAACAAATTAAATGGATGTAAGAGAGGCGCTATGGAGAGATGACTGTTGCAAGTGGGAGTGAGGTAATCTGTGGAGGAGGAGTTCGGGCTGGAGGCTGGGTTCCAAAGAAGATTGTTGCACCAGGCGCCACCAGCGCTACAGCCAGCTCTGTCCTCACTCCAGCCTTGAGCACCCACAAAGAGGTGTGAGTTTTCTGCTGTTGAAGTGAAAATCTGTTAATAAAGTAAGACAAAACAATTTTACACAGTAATATGGTTTTAATCAATCAATTGTGAAAATCAGCCAGTCTCAAAAAGAGAGTAAAGTCTGAAGTTCAAAGTTCTGGATTATAGGCAGTAGTGTGTATATATACTGCATAAGCCACAAAAAACACGGGTTACAAATTCCTCCATGACGCAAATAGCAAGCTAGGTAGATAAGATACTGCCAAAACACGTTCTTATTTCCTAGAATTGTGTACGTGTTGATGTTTAGCAGAAGCCCCCTTTTGTGGGTTAGTTCTCAGAATAAGGTTGAGATATTCATAGAAACGCATTTTTGTTCTTCTGCATAGCGAGTGATTATCTCTTGTTTTACATCAATGGGCCAGCCCAGCCTATCTTAGTTTAACGTATTCTTAACAGGCTCGCACATAGGCAGAATCAACCTTTGTTTTTCTCCCGGTGCTCAGTGCTCAATGACCATGCAAAAAAACAATTTCTACTGTTGGCCTCTTGTTGTGTTTGGTTAACAGATAGAAATGTTGTGGCCTGTTCTGTCATGTCTGTGCAAATTATTGATGTCCTGTCAAGTTTGAGACTGCAAAGAAATATAATCTATTTATGTGTTTCAGCACAGCTAAATTGACCATACAACATTTTATGTGTTTTTCCTAAAACTAATGTGCACTGTGACCTATATATTTCTGCAGAACCCACAGTTATCTTTTTCAGCACGTCCATGTATTAGCCTAGGCCTGTTCACTACTTACATAGGTTTAAAACTATCCCTCACCTGAAATGTGTGCGTTGGGGTTAGGGATTTTATACTTGTGTGTGTGTTTACATAAAATGTAGTCCTATTATTTCCCCTACATCTCTGCGCCTGCTTGTCTTCAGTCAAAGTGAACCGTGATCAGGGGAAAGACAAAAAGCCAAAAAGATCCCACAAGCCTCTTATTCTGGTTCACTAATACACACAGTGCAGGTACCACGCAGGCCACACTCACAGTATACACCTGGAGTGATAATGTTAGGATCTGGATTAGCATATGGAATGGGAACTTTACACTAGTGGGCCAGTAGGCCATGCCCCGCAGTGACACTGGTAAAAAGGTCAGTTCACAATTATGGAATTACAAAACTCACTATGCTGCCACCCGCTCTCTATGTACTATCACTCTATGTACTTTACCCATGACAGGGACAGCAGTCCACTGTTTATACAATGATGGCATGCTTGCTGTGCCCATTCAGGTCATAGGACAGGTCAAGGACCTCATTCATGTCAAGAGACAGACCCTGGCCTCTGCACACACATTAGATTAGTGTGAAGCTAGGGCCAAAATCAAAACCAGGATACCAGATCCAACCATTTGGGCGCTAAAGCTTGTGGAGCATGACTGTACACCGTGCACAAAACATTCCCATCCAAACATAAGGTGTCTTAGATGGTAACAAAATGGGAACATGTTAGGAGGATAAATACAGCTATGTTTTATTCTTGTATCTAGTAAGTATGGTTAAAAACCAAAAATGTTGGGCAATACTTTTACCCTGCTGGTAGCCTAACATATGTTGGCCAGAGCACCAGTGCCTTGCTAATGGGTCAAGGGGCTTTCTTCAGGACCAAACCCCCCTCTCTGTATATGTCCTTTCAGTAGTTGCTACTTCCTTTGTAGTATCAGTGACTCACTGTGACTTTATAAAATATACACTGAAACTTTGGGTAGAATAGCTTTTCACCTGCCCTTGGAACCTGCAAAACAAAATATAAACTGCATGGAACGGATTGTAAAAAATAATTTGTAGGTCGCATACCAAAGTGGGACATCATCATGTCTTGGGTGGCCTTATGCAGTGGTTTACACAGTATCGGTGTGTAGCATTCTAACCTCTTGCAACAAATATACTTCAGTTCTTCTGTGCTTTGTGACAGTCTTTCATAGTCTCACTCGTCATTATCTCCTTCAGCGCCACTCAACTGCAGAGGTGGCCACACTTGCCGTACGGTCTCCTGAGAGGATAAACACAACAGGTCCAGATCGATGTGTGTATGACTTTGGCAGTTGTGGCCTCGGGGTTGAGGGCAGGTCCTTAGCCTCTGCACCGATTGTGGTTCCTTGGGGAGGGAATACTTCCCATATTGACGGCGGCAGCACCAGACCAACATGCATGCTGCAGGTATGCGGATGCAAAAAGAACAATTGATGGACAGAATGCAGAGCAATGTCATACATTCACCCCAGTACAGAGATCTGGGCCTAAATCCATTGTTTTTTCGCTCCCCATGCCATTCCAGTTTGAACCCAGCCATATGCAAATCAGTCTAGACCCTGTGCCCAATGGGAACAGTCCAGCCCAAACTGCCAGGCCAGTCCCAGGATGCTTGTTTCCGGTCCAGGGAAGACATGGCTTGGCAGTTCGGGCTGGACTGTTCCCATGAGGCACAGGGCCAAGACTTATTTGCTGCATATAGCTGTGTCTGAACTGGGGTGGCGAAGTGAGCTAAAGAATGATGATGGATTCAACCCAGATCTGTGACTGGGGGTGAGTGTCTGAAAAGTTTCAGCGCTCCGTCCATCATCTCCTTTTGTTTGCTTTGTTCGCCCTAAGTTGGCAGGATATGCCCAGACGTGGGTCCCTTGCTCACTTTGCCACTGGACTCAAGCGAGCCTGGCTGATGAGGGGTGTTACCCCGAAACCGGTCCCAGGATGCTTGTTTCCGGTTCAGGGAAGACGTGGCTTGGCAGTTCGGGCTGGACTATTCCCATGACGCACAGGGCCAAGACTGCTTTGCATATACCTGTGTCTGAACTGGGGTGGCGAAGTGAGCTAAAGAATGATGATGGATTCAACCCAGATCTGTGACTGGGGGTGAGTGTCTGAAAAGTTTCAGCGCTCTGTCCATCATCTCTTTGTGTTAGGTATGCGGATGGCACGCTTGTTTAGCTTAAAGTTTTTTTTTTTTACACATTTCAAGGTATAAACCATATTCTAGGAGACCAGGTGTCCCCTTAGAACTCGCATTGATACTGGTGATGCTCCCACTTAGCAGTCGGCTTCTTCTTGGTGCGCCAAACGCGTGAAACATGGCTGGGATTCTGCTCCTGGACAGTTTCTCTTCCCGCAGGGCCAAGTACTCTTCTTCCCTCTGAGTAGGCAGACAGGCTTCTAGGTACTAGAGTAGGTGCTAGACTCCAGTTGATGTTCCATCAACTCTGGGATACTGGCTAACATGCGGATACCACCCCTGGTCTCAAAGATAGCTCTCAGAGTACCTTGCAAAGTATTCTTATCCTATAAAGAACATATAACTTTAATAAAGTGGAGGGTTTAGGCCCACTTTCATAGTCATTTTCCAGATTGGGTATGTGGATCCTCTGTCTAAGGTCCTGGAGCATTAGACAGTGAATCCACAGGCTTGAGGTGGTTCCCCCTCAAATGCCACTTCCAGCTGGATGCAGGGAGCCTTTGTGCAAGGTGATGGCTGTTGCAGCAGGTAGTGATGATCCTGGCTCCGAGCAGGAGTGCGCAAAGTGTTAAGGATCAGCACTTGGCTGTTATCAGCCTTCCTGAACTAGCAATCAGGGACTGGCAAAAGGGCAGGCCCTACCAAAATAGAAACTTCCTCACCATGAACAACAGAAAGTGCTGAATCTTACCATTTCCTCTACCATCCACCACAGAGCTCAGGGAAATCTAATCTGCAATTCCTTGCTGAAAGGTCTTCACAGAAGTTCTAAGGTCAGCCCTGTCTCCATCCTCCCTCACTTCAGAGTCTGGGCCTCCTTCCTCCAGCCACAGTCATGCAAGTGTTACACTAGAGAAACTGCATCCATCCTCGATATTGTTCCATGCCAGACCAGGGGCCATCCATAGATCCTGCTGGTTCCAGCAAACATAATCACATTGCACACAGTTTCGTTGTCATGTTTGTGCCACACATGCACTGGAGACGCACAAGATGTCACCGCAAGGGTCTGGGGAATCAGACTGAAGCAGAACTTTTACCCAAGTGGGGCCGGTAGGTTGCATTCCTTTCTGACACAGAGACAAGGTCTGTTCTAAACTATTAATTCTCATAAATCGGTACACTGCCACCACTACTTCATGCTAGCAACCTAGGACATACACCATATTGCCATGTTGACAAAAGTGGGCATGCTTGCTGTGCCCCTCCAGGTTGCTGAACCAGTTTTAGACCTTGGCATTACAAAGACAAGCCTAGGCTGCAGCAGACGCACTAGATTAGCTTGCTAGCCAGGCCGGTAAAATGTCAGGATACCATTTTCACATGCAGTTTTGTTACTCGGGGCAAGGGTGCCCATATACAATGTAGGGGACATTACTGACAAACCGCAAACCTCAATCGACATGTATATATCACTGTTGGGAAGGTAATCGTTGACATTTGTTAGTATTGGACAAGACCTTTGCTGTTTATTGTTCGTTGTATGTCAGTGAGAATGGCATCCTCTGTGTTCGTGGTTGATGAAGATTATAATCTGTTTATTGTGCCTCAATGATGCTGTCCACTTGCAGATTGCATGCCTATAGGAATTGTGATCTTTGGAGTGTATGTTAATGACTACTGTGAGGTGTTGGTTTGTTGTTGCATCGTCAGCCACATTTTTTTCTCAGCATGTCTGCTTGGACATGTTTCAGGTCTTGCCTCCAGACATCTTTAGCCACTGACAGACCTGTTGTGTTCAAAATACTTGAACATATACTTTGGCCCTCATTTGGAGTGGCCCAGTATTGGGTTTGATATTTAATGCACCTGATAAATAATGATGATACTGTTGCACGCGCTGTTTATTGGGTGCAATATCATGAGTTGTCCCCTAAAACGGGGCATAATATGAGGATTTATCATGGGCGCACTAAAAAATTTCTGGTCCGGTATTTTCTGGGGCTTTTTCTCCCTTTATTTCTGAAATTTAACAAGGGAGGCAATTTTTATTGCAACCAGCATGTAACAGTAGTTACATCACATATCTGAATTTATCGGGCCACTCGTAATGAGGACTATAGTGTGTGCTTTGGGTCAGCCATTGTCTCTGGAAGTTGTCAGTCATATTTCAGATCCATCCAAAGATGCCTGTCTCTGCATTCTCCTGCTTTTTGTGTGTTTTAATGGGCTTGATTGAGGGTATGCTGCATCTCCCTCCTCTTTTGTCACTTTCTCTTCTCTCCATCTTCCCGCTTTCCATCCCCCACTCTTATTCTTCTGCTTTCCCGCCCCCTGCAGTCACTGCTTTCTTTATGTGAGCAATACACGCTCTTACCAGCTTCCTTCCTGCTCGTTGCTCTGACTCTCCTGCTTTTGCCCCTCCCCTAGATTTGTCGGTTTTTATGCTGTCCACTGCTCAAGGGTATTGCATAAATATTTGTAAAAGCAATATATGCGGCTGTTCCCCTTGAAGAAGCCCTTTTTAGGTCAAGCCTGGGCAGCGCATGCGCTGCTCTGCGAGGCATGCTGTATTCAGGTATGGACTTTGCCCATTTCCCACCCATCTTTTCAATTGGCTCCTGTTACTGTCCTTTCTAAATGGTTGCTTCTGATTCATGAATAGGCTTAGTAGTCCCTCCTTAGTACCGCCTTGTCTGCACTTGTAACCTCCTATGAGGACCGGACTTTTAACTTGTGTTGTTACACAGTCTGTTTTATCTACAGTCTGTGAGCACTATTTTCTTTAATGTCTTTATTCTAGCTGCTGTTGCAGGCACGACAGGCTCTCCCTAACCCATCCTGTTTTCCTTACAGCGCAGTGCCCGATCATGGACACTGCGCTTTATCTTTAACAAATGCTCCCTCCCAACTTGACAAACGCATGCTTTTTTTTTTTGTAAAAGCACCCCATAATACGCTTTCACTTTAATGGCGGCAGCACACCTTTCTTTAGACGCAGCTCGTCTAAAGAAAGAAGCACGGCCGCCATTAAAGTGAAAGCGTGACATGGGGCACTTTTACAAACAAGAATTTGAAATGCAATAGGTCTCACATTTGTGAGAGTTTAAGCTATTGGCATTGTAAATGACAATGCCTTTTATTTATCTGTTTTAAAAACCAATACATACTTGCAACAAGATTGTGTATAAATGCAGCTGAATACATTCTTAAAATGGTATGTTTCTAATATTTGTACCATTACAGGATGACTGTTGCATTAGTTTTAAATACAGCACGTACATGCAGCATGGTTGCCATCTTGGAATGGGACATGTAGTAAGAAAAAAATTGTCCTGGCCAAACATTTTTTTTTAAATTTAATTCTTTTTATTGAGTTTCATTTAAGAACATAAACAATAAACAAACTACCGCTTTTACCTTGAGTGTCTACTGATACAAATACTTGCCTGGAGGGCCACCACACCCGCTGGGCAGCACATATGAGCTAGTTAACAGAGTGAAACAGTGATCTATTGCTGCGGTGGGACACATACAGGAGAAAAACATAATCTATTTGGCAATATAATAGCACAAAACCCCGCAAGTCATCGGGTACTCTAACCTTGCAGCCCATGGGTACTCTTTCTTTGTACTGGTAGAGTCATGGATCATCCGCAGCAGCGGAACATAGCCAATGTGTAATGGAGACCATATGTCCTTTGGGCGAGACTGTGTCTGTAGAAGTTCCCAATAGCAGGTTAATTGGTCTCTGCAATATGTAACGTCTTTTACCCAAGATTTTACGGTTGGGGGGGAGGTAGCACCCCAATGCAAGGCCACCTGTCTTTTTGCCAACAGCAGTAGCATTGCAGTGAGTCGCCTAGCCGATGGCTGAGTTCCCTGAACATACCCCAACAGCGCCACCAGTGGAGTGCGAGGCAAGTCCTGTCCAGTGATATTCTTGGTGTGGTGCAATATTTTCGTCCAGAAGTTAGCTATTGTCCGACAATGCCATGCCAGGTGTAAGAAAGTGGCTTGGGGGGGCCTGCACCGCCAGCAGCTCGAGTCCGCCCTCAACCCCATTCGCTGTAGTTGTGTCGGGGTTCAGTAAAGGCGATGTATGTATTTGAAGTGGATAAGTCTCCAGCGATAATTAGGAGATAATTGTTCCAGTTGCCTGCAGCAGAAGTCCCATTGGTCATCTGTGAGATCCTCCCCTAGTTCCACCTCCCATGCCCTGCGTGATTGTGGCACGGTGATTGGAGAGTTTCTTTGTGTGCTAGTATAAATACGAGTCACTAGCTTGCGACCCGATTCCACTACTATCATGTTTTCTAATGCCGGCAGTGGCGGAGGAGCGCCTGGAAATAAGCTGAACCTACTTCTACACGATGCACGTAACTGGTAGTATAAGAGCGTATCTAGCGCTGTGGGAGGTGTTGAGCTGCACATTTGTTGGAGCGTTATAACGGTTTCCTCTGGGAACAAGTCACTGCCTATAAGGAGTTTGTGTGCATGTGCGCGCGCCTGTGCCCTACTATCCATGAGTGGCGGAAACAGAGGATTGTTTGCCAGCGGTATTGATGGAGCATATAGTGTGTCTATACCTGCCCATCTGCAGAGCCCATCCCAGGCCCAACGCATAGTTTCAGTAGTGTCAATTCCTTGCCTCGGACGTTTATATTTCTGATATACTGCCGTATTCAAGGGGAGTGGCGCCACCATGTCCATTTCGACTGCCACATGTGGCTGGAATGCTATAGGATGCAACCAAAACTGTAGGAATTGAGCCTGAGCGCTATATGCATAAAGTGCAAAGTCAGGAGCACCAAGCCCTCCCTGTGCCAACGGCAAAGTAAGTGTCTCCCAAGATATCCGGGGCTGTCCCCCCCCCCCACCCCCCCACCAGCTCGATCATTAATGATCTAAGTCGATTAAAAAAATGGTGTCGTGAGGGGCATAGGGATATTCACGAACAGATACAGTAATTTTGGCAGGATAATCATTTTTGTTATGGCGATGCGACCTGCCAGAGACAGAGGCAATGTCTTCCATCTTCTAACCCGGTCTTCTATCCAGTCCACTGCTCTGCCATAGTTGGCTGTCCAGATCTTGTGCAGGTTCCCGCTTATCCAGACGCCCAAGTATCGCGTTGGGCTGGCCGCCCATGCTATTGGATATTCAGTGTCAAAGGCATGTGTACCTGATGTTAATGGAATAATGTTGGATTTCCCCCAGTTTACCTCTATCCCCGACAGGCCCCCGTAGCGCACTAATTCTCTCGTCATGGGTGCAAAGTTTTTCCCTGGATTTGTCATGTAAAGGGTGATGTCATCTGCATACATTGATACAGTCAGGCCCCTGGTTGTGAACCCTAACCCACGGTTTGCGTGGTGTTGTCTGAGTCTGGCCGCCAGCGGCTCTGTCGCTATTGCGAATAGTAGGGGTGACAGAGGGCACGCCTGGCGAGTTCCTCTGGTAATGTGTATAGGCTCTGAGATTAGCCCGTTTACTTTGATTCTGGCCGTGGGCATGGTGTATAAAAGCTGAACTTGCTGAATAAACAAGGTCTGAATCCCAATCTACTGAGAAGAGTGAACAAAAACTTCCACTCCAGAGAGTCGAAAGCCTTCGTGGCATCGAGTAGTGCTGCTATCGCCGAGACATGAGGGGCAAGGTAATGTAATAAGGTGAAAATTGTCCTCAAATTATGTGAGGTGGACCTACCCGGTACGAATTCTGATTGGTCCGGCCAGACGATCAATGGGAGTAGCGGCTGCATTTTATTAGCCAGTAATTTGGCAAAGATCTTAGCGTCTAGATTGATTAATGAGAGCGGTCTATAAGAGTCGTATCTCGAGGGATCTTTGGTTTTAGCAGTGTTATGATAATGGCCTCACGCATGGATTTTAGTAACACCCCAGTTTGTGAGGCTTCTTGATATACCGCTAGTAAATGAGGGGCCAGCAGCTCTGAACATTCTTTGTAGAATTTGGACGTTAGTCCATCGGACCCAGGTGCCTTGTCAGCCGGTAAACTATGAATTACTTTCCTTACATCCTCCACTCTGAGTGGGACGTCGAGGTACTCCCGATGTGCATTGCTTAACCATAAGAGTTCTATCGAATCAAAGTATTCTAGCAGGTCGGGTTCTGATGGGTCTGACTTAGAAGTGTATAACTGTGAGTAAAAATCGCGCATGGTGTCTAAATTCGCTGATGGTGAACGCGCTGTCTCGACTGTGGGTGTGGAAAGTTCTGTTATGAATGGGGAACTTCTGGGCGGTTTCTGAAGATTCACTAGCGTCTTCCCGGCCCTATCGCCCTCCCCATACCGACACGCCAGCGCGTGCTTGTGTAAAAATCTATCATAGAACAGTGTCTCAAAAGGGTGTAAATAAAAGGTCAGTTACACATAGCACAATTAGTTTGCAGAGAAATAAATCAAGGGGGGAGAGAAAAACCAGGGAGACAAATTGCTTATGCAACAAAAATGTATTTTAGTAAATATATACATTTGACATATTAACGTCATATAATCAAACGTATGGAAGGCACTGCGTTACATTGAATGACATGTAACCCGTAGGATACTGTGCACAAGTGCTCGTGAAGGATAGTGGCGGCGCATGTGGCACGTGAGGAAGTATGTACAGCGATAGGAGGGGGCGCAACGATGAGCCAGTGAAAGTAAAATTTACATAGTTGGAATACCCAGACAATAAATGGTCATGAATACAATATAGTCAAGAAGGGTATCCTTGAAGGGAGCGCCGAGAGTTACGCTGTAAAAAGTCGACGGCGTTTCAGCCTGGTGAAGAGTTTAGGCCATCATCAGGACCGGGTTACTTTTATTTATGTAGCAGTGGCATGTGGGCACACTGGCAAAGGGTCCAGGAGGGAGGCTGTAATTGGTAGGTAGGAGGGGTACCCAGGCGTATGGTAGTCGGAACTGCGCAGGTACAGTTGAAAAGGGGCGGTTTAAGGGTGCCGAGGGAAGACCAAGAACCGCTTATTGGCGTGATATCCCAGGGGAGGCTGTTCAGAGTGCTTGAAATTGTCAGCGGGGCTCGAGGCAAGAGTCCTCATGGGGCCGGCCCGCTGACGATTTAAAGTACTCTGAACAGCCTCCCCTGGGATATCACGCCAATAAGTGGTTCTTGGTCTTCCTTCGGCACCCTTAAACCGCCCCTTTTCAACTGTACCTGCGCAGTTCCGACTACCATACGCCTGGGTACTCCTCCTACCTACCAATTACAGCCTCCCTCCTGGAACCTTTGCCAGTGTGCCCACATGCCACTGCCAAATAAATAAAAGTAACCTGGTCCTGATGATGGCCTAAACTCTTCAACAGGCTGAAACGCCGTCGACTTTTTACAGCGTAACTCTCGGCGCTCCCTTCAAGGATACCCTTCTTGACTATATTGTATTCATGACCATTTATTGTCTGGGTATTCCAACTATGTAAATTTTACTTTCACTTGCTCATCGTTGCGCCCCCTCCTATCGCTGTACATACTTCCTCACGTGCCACTTGCGCCGTCACTATCCTTCACGAGCACTTGTGCACAGTATCCTACGGGTTACATGTCAGTCAATGTAACGCAGTGCCTTCCATACGTTTGATTATAGGACGTTAATATGTCAAATGTATATATTTACTAAAATACATTTTTGTTGCATAAGCAATTTGTCTCCCTGGTTTTTCTCTCCCCCTTGATCCATTTCTCTGCAAACTAATTGTGCTATGTGTAACTGACCTTTTATTTACACCCTTTTGAGACACTGTTCTATGATACATATGATTGCCCTGGTCTCTTCAGGGTATATGGGCTACCTCCTGTAGTTCGATATTGTGTAAAAATCTAGTCTCCCTTTCCGCCTCTTCCTGAAAAGCAGTGAGTTTACCCCGGATTTGTCCAAGCGTCGAAGACGAGGGGGGAGTAAAAGTACTGCAATTCCAAAGTGCGGATTTCCTCTTCCAATCTGGTCAGACTGCCGCGGATGTCTCTGTGCACTCCTTATTGTAAGGCTATGCAGGATCCCCGAATCACCACTTTGAAGGCCTCCCATGTCGTCCCCATGGAGTCAACCGAACCCATATTGTGTTCAAAGTATTCTGTGATGTGCTTCCTGATCCCTTCCCTAAACACTGAATCAAGCAGCGTGTTTGGGGGAAGTCGCCAAGTAAATGGTTGAATGTAAGGTTTTGGTACTGAGAGTTTGATCATGACTGGAACATGATCAGACAGCGTACGGGGGCGGTGTACGACCTCCGCAACCCAAGAGTGTAGGTCTTTAGAGGTTAACCAGAAATCTAGCCGGGACCAGGCCAGGTGTTGTTGCGTTATACATGTACCTTCGCGGGCCGTGGGGTGGAATATGCGCCATGTGTCCACCAGTTGATGATCTTGCATTATTCCCTTCAGGGCAGCAGCTGCCTGTGGGTGGTGCGTGCGAGAGGAGCCCGTTCTATCTGCAGTTGGCGATAACACGATATTGAAGTCACCTCCCCACAGTATTGCTGCGTCCCCCACTGTCTGTACCTTATGCCAAACATGATAGAAAAATTCAGGACTGTCAGTGTTTGGTCCATAAGTGTTAATAATGATGATCTGTTGATCATAGATTACCCCTCTTAAGACTATAAAGCGACCCTCAGGGTCCGTAACCACTGTCTGCTTTTTCCAATGGATCCCTTTTTTTTTTTTATCAAAATTGCCACCGCGCGAGCATAGCTTGAATAATTGGACATATATATCTCACCCCATCTGCTTGAAGCTAGTCTGGCATGGGCAGTGTCTTTCAAATGCGTTTCCTGTAATAGGCATATATCAACATCTTGTCTCCTTAAGTAGGACTGCACCAGTCTGGATTTCCTATGGTCGTTCAGACCGCGCACATTCCAAGTAATACATTTTAATGATGACATTTATGCCCGTGAGACACAAACACTGGGATCTGCGTGAAGGTTGCGGATGTACCCCACCTCCCGCGCCAAATCGCGATGTGGCCTGATAGGTGGGTGTTCCACATGACTTTCACTCCACTCTTGTGCATTACAGGGACATCTCCATATACCTGTTCGCAATGCCATAAATAGTCGGACACTCTGCAGTAGCAAACTTTAAACATTCCCCTCCCTCTCCCCTCCCACACCAACCCCCCAAATAGGTTGTGTTTTCATTCCCATTTAACGACCCCAAAAATGACAATCGCCCTGTGAAACTTAGGGCTGTTGGGAATTATCCCAGAGGAGGGAGTGAGGTCGCCGGCGTACACCCCTGTTAAAAACAACAGGGTGGCCGAGCTCGTATTCTAGTCCAGCAATTCCATGTAAGATTCTACAATGTGTAACACGGGAGCAGGCTTAAACAGTGCATTAACTACTTTTGAAAGGAGACAGTATACATATGGTAGGGTGTCCACTTCTTGTAAGTAAAACAAGAATGCTGGAGGGATCACCCTCCTTGCTGGCCGGAGCACATTCGTAATAACAATTCAAGTTGTTATAAACTCCTTAACAATGAGTTTCATAAAGGTAATACACTTTGGATGAAGTTTGCTGAATCACTTTATATTTCAATTTCTTTGTAGTTCAACATAAATTCATTTTTCCATGTGCATCAAGGTATATTAAGTCCAGGAATATCCAAATACCCAATGCATTTCGGGTCGATTCAAGACCCTTCGTCAAGTGTCCCTTAACGGAAGTTCTACAAATGAAATGAGACAGAAGACCTATTCATGAAACAGCCCGCTATGTAATACATTGATACAAAATACATTCCTTACGACAGGAAAAACATGGGCATAAGCTAGTGAGTAAAAAACCTGACTGAACCAAGTGTCTAAAGTGAGACCATTTCTAAAAAGACAAGAAAAAGAAGACTGTGCAAATGTGCTGCGATTTGTGATGCCGTATAAACAATGACAAAGAGTGAACTATTATCGTAGTAAATGAGGTGAATAAACGAAGTGAATCAACAGAACCGAAATATCTGTGACTTGTGCTTAACCCGATGAGGTGAAGCACTGATGTATCAATCGTACCTATACGTCGTGCGTGGTGTTTTCAAATCGCTGTGAAAAGTGATCACACATGAATCAAAAAAAGATCATGCATCTTTACTTCATACGCAATAGCGTGAGTGAACGAAGATCGTGAGCGGTGCAGTGAGTAAACGTTCCCGAAACTGACTACTGTATATGATTCCGCCGTCAGGGTCAAACGCAATAAGAACGATGCTTGCACTTATACGTGAAATGAACGTGACCACAATATGTGAAGCTACAGTCCTCACTCAACTCGAATACAAAAGTGTGGATCTCCAAACCGTGAAGTTAATTAGGATGCAATAACGTGTCCAAACACCTTCAAACTTGGTTAAAATTGTTCTTACCGAAATGACGCCGATCAGCTACCCGCGTCCTCAGCGCGGTTAGTGTGTAACGGAAGTTCTTATTGCGTTTGACCCTGACGGCGGAATCATATACAGTAGTCCGTTTCGGAAACGTTTACTCACTGCACTGGTCACGATCCTAGTTCACTCCCGCTATTGCGTATGAAGTAAAGATGCATGATCTTTTTTTGATTCATGTGTGATCACTTTTCACAGCTATTTGAAAACACCACGCACGACGTATAGGTACGATTGATACATGAGTGCTTCACCTCATAGGGTTAAGCACAAGTCACAGATATTTCGGTTCTGTTGATTCACTTCGTTTATTCACCTTATTTACTACGATAATAGTTCACTCTTTGTCATTATTTATACAGCACCACAAATCGCAGCGCATTTGCACGGTCTTCTTTTTCTTGTCTTTTTAGAAATGGTCTCACTTTAGACACTTGGTTCAGTCAGGTTTTTTACTCACTAGCTTATGCGCATGTTTTTCCTCTCGTAAGGAATGTATTTTGTATCAATGTATTACATAGGCGGGCTGTTTGATGAATAGGTCTTCTTTCTCATTTCTTTTGTAGAACTTCCGTTAAGGGACACCTGACGAAGGGTCTTGAATCGACCCGAAATGCATTGGGTATTTGGATATTCCTGGACTTAATATACCTTGATGCACATGGAAAAATGAATTTATGTTGATGTTGAACTACAAAGAAATTAAAATATAAAGTGATTCAGCAAACTTCATCCAAAGTGTATTACCTTTATGAAACTCATTGTTAAGGAGTTTATAACAACTTGAATTGTTATTACAAATGTGCTCCGGCCAGCAAGGAGGGTGATCCCTCCAGCATTCTTGTTTTTGTTACATATCGACGCCTTGGGACACGGCGCCTTGGCAAGGACGCACACAGACAGAAATTCAAACAGAACTTTTTGATACAGATTTATTTTGAGTGCACATTGGCAACATTGTTGTCACTTCTTGGAAGTACCATCTTGTGAACCCCACTGCAAACTATTATCTCAAAAGCTACAAAAATAAACATATTACACGGCCATTACACATTACTCTTCAATCATTGTCACTTAGTTGTCCTCCTGGTGACGACTCTTTCTCTCCACGCGGACTTTGATGTTTCCGAGCCGCTTGCTTTGCAAACTTGAGCGCTGCGCCAGGATCTGTGAATATTAAAGGCTTACTTCCGGTATGCACTCGCAGTTTGGCAGTATATAACAATGCATATTTAGTGCCGATTTTCTGCAGGATTTTTTTGGCCGGGACTAACTCCCGGCGCGCCGCGTGGACAGCTTGGGTAAAGTCCGGAAACAAGGCTATGGAGTTGCCCTGATATTGGGTTGCTCCCTGCTCGCGGGCCATTTTGAGGATGGTGTCTCTGTAATTCAAGGATCAGGCGAGGTTGCGCTCCGGGTGGCGGTCTGGGACCCAGTGTTCGGTGGGCGAGTTCGACCAGGAACATGTCTGATAGATCCTTACCGAACAATTCTTTCAGCATGGCTTCAACATATTTCTCCATGTTCGTGATGTTTGTTGACTCCGGGATGCCTGTAATGCAAACATTGTTTCTCCTCGACCTCGCTTCAAGGTCTTCGTTCTTTGCTCTAATTAAGTTGAGGACTTTATCCATGCGGAGTAATTGTTCGTGCGTTTCGGTCTGGTGGTCATCAGTGTCTGAAACCCTCGTTTCAAGTGTGTCTATTCTTGCCTCTTGTTTGTCCACCTTTTGGGTTACTTGGTCCATCCTTGCCGCCATAGAATCCAGTTTTTCGTCAATCGCCGGCAGACTGACCTTGACTTCACGCAACATAGAACTGATGTCGTCCTCCTGGTCGGAGTCCATTTGTGTTTCTGGCACTACATTGGAAGGCGTGGGACCGCCCTCCTGCTGTCTTGTCGACCTTTTTTCAAAGGTTAATTTCGGCTGCCTGATGTCTGATTTCCCCATAGTTTCCTATTCTTTACACAGGTCCAGCCGAACACAGCTTCCATATCTGCCGCACAGGTCCCGCGCCTACCAGTGCGCCCCTACCACACAGCGTGGCTTTGTCGCAAAATGGCTGTGCTGAACACGCGCCACTAATTGAGCAGCGCAGATCCCAGAGCGCGCCCACGGCTCCGTCACAAACACGCACCTAGAGGGCTCCAGCTCCCTTCGCTCACGGGGCCAGTCAGGGCGATGCACTGTCCTAACAAGCTGGCTTCAAATCTAATCCCTGCCTTGCGCACAGTTCCACACCTCTCCAAGGCCTGTCAGTAGTGGGAGCTGTTGCAGCCAGCCCTCCGCCTGCACCATTACTCGTGGCGTGTCCTTGGCTGTGCTTATGGCTCTTCGTGTTGTGCTTCTCCTCCCAGCTTCTGTTTGCGCAGGACTTATTCAGTTATATCCCCCAATATGTCGCTCAGTCTGCTGGGGTATCCTGCCGGTGCTCCTCAGAACTCCACGTCCCCTGGCGTGTAGCACCCAGTTCATCCACCTCTACCAGTGCCATGCAATAAGCTCCTCTGTGCCCCGGGGGTGCATGGGCAGCGATGTGTAGGCCGCCGAGTGGGATGTTGCAGGGCCCCTCACCACTCCAGTGACATTCGCCGGCACGTCCGCCAGCCGCCCCGCTAGCCCCCGTACTTCACCCCGCAGCCGGCGGCGGCCGCGACAACCGATACGCCAGCCGCCCGGCAGCTGCACAGCAGGACTCACCAGGTAGCCGCTGTCCGCCTCGGTCTGTCGCTGTGTGTCTCCAGTGCCCAATCGGGCCGATACGGGCCGCCCTCCACTGCTGCAGCACTTGGCCCCAGCGGCTCTGCAGCCAAACCCAGGTAGAGCGGCATGGGCGTCCGGCCAACCGCAGTCATGAGTGCGCCGCCAGGCAACCGCAGCAGCGCGCTCTCCAGGCCGTGAGCAGGCCGCAGGACCACGAGGTCGGGCAGGTAGGCAATCCACGGCTCCGCGCCTTCAAAATTACAGAATTGGATGCCTGCTGCTAGTCCTTAAACATACACTCCCAAACCAGGTCGGGATCGCTGGGATGAATCGGATATTTTTCGGATAATTTGAGCTTGGCCGGCAACGCTCCTTCACGCAGCGGCCATTTTGCAGCTCGGCTACGCCCCGTCATGGCCAAACATTGACACAAGCAGGACTGGCACAAGGCAGTCAGACAACTCAAAAAGACTACATTGACTGCCAATTTTCCACACAAGACTTATTGGCTTTGCCAGTGGGGGGAAAGGAAGGGGGTGGGGGTGGGGGTGTGTGTGTGTGTGTGTGTGTGTGTGTGTGTGTGTGTGTGTGTGTTGTTTTAGTGGTATAAACCTTTCTCTTGTTTACTTGATGAAATCCGAAACTGGGAGGAATTCTTAGTAACAGTTTCTTACTTCCCAACCTGTTTCTCTTCCTTACACAGGTCTCATTTAACATCTGTAGCAGGAAACACTGCTCATTCCAGTGTCATTGTACTTTTTATTTATTATTTTATGCATGTTTGTATCTGGTTTCGAGTGATGATTGTCAGAGTCACTGGTGTAAAGCTACACCATTATCATTTAAGCATTTTTAAACTTTGGCAGTTTGATGTACTCATTTCTTTCTCATGATTTGTTTTTTCAATAAATCCCATCCAACAAGCAGAAGTGTGACCAAAGGTGTACTGTGAATTAGCCAACACATAACCAAGTAGGTGTCCCATTTAGAGTTTGGAGGGAGGTAGTTCGTCAGTTAGGGTGGGGAAGAATACTGATTTGCATATGGCTGGGTCTGAACTGAGGTGGCGAAGTGAGCTAAAGGATGATGATGGATTCATCCCAGATCTGTGACTGGGGATGAGTGTCTGAAAAGTTTCAGCGCTCCGTCCATCATCTCCTTGTGTTTGCTTTGAAGAATTATGTCCACCATCCTGATAGACTACGCCTGCCAAACTTAGAGATCATTGCTCGCCCACTGGTGCTCTCTGTACCTTCAGAGGAACTGCTGTCACAACAGTTCCTCTGAAGGCATACAAAGTTTGATGTATGGCCGTCACTGCTTTTGACAACCGTCCACCAAACGTTTTGTTTTTCAAAAGTGTGATTTTGTTTAGGAAAATCAACTAACTAATGATGCCTACACCTGGTGTATCCCCCCTCCCCGTCTGAGGGTCATTATTTAAATTTTTCTGTTAGTCACCACCAGTTTTTCCCTCTCAATGATGCCCCAAAATCACAAAAGTGCCAAGAGACGATTGTATTGGTGAAATGTGCAGTATGCAAAAGGCATCCAGTAAAAATGTTAGTTGGTGCTTTCGGAGTATTCATGAGGCCCTCTTGTGTTTACCCCCTGCTTTATGTCCAGAATGTGTGCTCTTCCACTCTCTTGTTCTTTCTATGAATTGGTGAAAACCACTAATCGTGCCTGTGCCCGTTATTCAGAGTTGTGATGTGGATGGTGCATTTAAAGCTGAAGTGGCGGTCTCGTCTGTGTAAGAACGTTAGGATTCTTATCTCCTCCAAACAATTCGGTATCCAGTAATTTAACCAATTAAATGTTCTGGTGCGTTTGGTACTGTCCATCAGGCACTGGCCCGGGTGGATCTCTCCTCCGGTTGGATTAATTGACCTTCAACAATAGTTTCCTCAAGGATTGAGTGGGCCTCCGTGTTCTAGAAAACTGAGGCCCCCGAAACAAGAGTGAAGGTCCTTCTTCAAATGCCAGTGGCAGATTGGGAGTCTTACAAGACAGTCATACCTGTAGATACACGATAGACCAGGGGTGTTAAATTTAGCAATGCTCTGTCCTCTTCTGCGTGCATTGATTAGAATGGTTGTGTTCACTGAAGTCTGCAGTAGTGACGGTTAAGTAGCTGTCTCCTCTGTGGAGTGACGCTGTGCATGACAGTCGATCTGACATACTTACCTCTAAAGGTACCACAGTATTCCATTATAGTTGCATTTATACAGAACTTGTGAAGCTATTGAACAAATAAAACTTTTATCATGTCTAGAAATAAAAAGGTGCAATGTGACAGGACCTTCCAGAGAGACCTGGGTGAGAGTCATCTTGGAATCTTCCCTGTCTTTTGTGTTTAGTGTTCGTCTAAGAAAGATTAGAGTTCCCACTTGGAGATGTTGGTAGTAGGTGTCACCCTGGAATTCTATAGAGTTTAGGGCTGCTCCTGAGAAAGCCTGCTTCAAGCCAATGTGCCTAATAAACCTTGGAGATTATTGGTGCCTTCCTTTCTTTCTTCTGGACCAGAGAGCTTTAGTTTCTATGCTATGTTCAGATGGACTGCTTTGTACTTGATTTACACAAATTTAAATTGGCATCTTGTTTGGAGTGAAAGCCACTGAAGATCACTTAATACAGCGATTGTAGGATGCTTGTGGCTATCGGATACATAGCTGCATGAAGAGCCGCTTTTAGCGGCGTTACTCCAGGTTTAGGGAGACCGGTTAGTAGGGCTTTCCATGACGAGTGGTACTTGGGACCAATACTTGGAGGCGGGTTCCGGTTGTTGGCCATCATCTGCTTGGGAAGAGCCATGTCTTTGCCGCCTTCCTGAATTCCACGCGATGGTGCGTGTTTATCGTCTTGGCTGGAAGTAGTTCCATGGTTTTGTCGCGTGGCCTGGGGCTGCCTTTGTTCTTGTCAGGGGATGATCAGCCGTGGTGCTGACACTCACCTCTGCCCCAGGGTAGCAGGGTCTGCAGGCTCCTCACGTGCCACTGCGGACTCCTGGGGTCTCAGGGCCTAGGCTCACGTGCACCTCAGCGCCCCATCCCACGCGCACCTCAGCGCCCCATCCCACGCGCACCTCAGCGCCCCATCCCACGCGCAGCTCGGGCCGCCTCCTTTCTCCAAACCTCCAGCAGTTCCTGCTTTGGTGATTCAATCATCCCAGGACCGGGCGGGCGCGAGATGGCCCTGCAGGCGCGGGCGCGAGATGGCCCTGCGGGCTCGAGCGGGCCTGCCTCATTCCACCGACTCATCCGCGTGACACGGCACTGGGCCTTGTGCCAGGGCAGCCCCGTCCTAGCAGGGGTGGAGCCGTGCTCTCAGTGTGCCAGTACTAAAACTTCCACTGCATTAACCTGCGCATGGAAGACTAGAACACGGACCGGACGAGAACAGCAAGTTATGCACACATGCCAGTAGACCCGATTGGAGGAGATTTCGAAGAAAAATGATTTTATTTCGGCCGCAAATTGCCTCTGGTGCTATAGAACTCCGTGGGGATAATACTGTCGCCTAATTTCTTTTTCAAAATATCCCACTTTCGCACTTTCGTGTTATAAAACGTTGGCGTGTATGGGGATGTTTTTCAGGACTGGGGTGCATTGGCAGAGCTGTGAGTGAATCCCAGTCCTGTAATAATAGGAGGAGCTGCAGGGCTGAGGGGCCCTGGCAGAGCTCTGAGAGAATCCCAGTGCTGTAATAACAGGAGCTGCAGGGCTGAGGTGCACTGGCAGAGCTGTGAGTGAACCCCAGTACTGTAATAACAGGAGGAGCTGCAGGGCTGAGGTGCACTGGCAGAGCTGTGAGTGAATCCCAGTCCTGTAAAACAGGAGGAGCTGCAGGGCAGGGCTGAGGGGCATTGACCGAGCTGTGAGTGAACCCTAGTACTGTAATAACAGGACCATCGGCAGAGCGGAGAGTCAACCCTAGTACTGTAATACCAGTAGAAGCTGCGGGTCAGGGCTGAGGTGCACTGGCAGAGCTGTGTGCAGGGCTCGGTATTGCAGCCGTTGTAAGTGAGGACTGTGGGGCATTGGCAGAGCTGTAATAACTGGAGGAAACTGCAGGCAGGACTGAGGGCCATCTGCAGAGCTGTGAGTGAACTCCGTGCTGTAATAACAGGAGAAGCTGCGCAGCAGGACTGAGTGGCATCGGCAGAGCTGAGTGAATCTAGTGCTGTAATAACAGAAGCATCGGCAAAGCTGAGAATCAACCCTAGTACTGTAATAACATCAGGAGCTGCAGGGCATGACTGAGGGGCATTGACCGAGCTGTGAGTGAACCTAGTATTGTAATAACAGGAGGGGCTGCGGGGCAGGACTGAGTGGCATGGGCAGAGCTGAGTGAATCTAGTGCTGTAATAACAGAAGCATCGGCAAAGCTGAGAATCAACCCTAGTACTGTAATAACAGGAGGAGATGCAGGCAGCACTGAGGGGCATCGGCAGAGCTGTGAGTGAACCTAGTACTGTTATATCGGAAAGTGCTGCAGGGCAGGTTTGCACTTGCACCGCACACTCAGTGGGCAGTGTTTTTCCTGCCTGTCCTTCACTGCCCAGTGCAGGCGGAGCCTCAAGTCCCCCTTGGCAGCTCTTCAGGAACTCTGCCAAGGGCTTCCAGGAAGTGTCTCCTGGGCACAGCGGGGCCAAGGCCTCGATGGGAGGAGAGAGAGCGAGGGTTGTATATGTAGCACGTGCCACCGAGGGCTGCCCGAGGAGACCCATGGCTGCTGGGTATTAGTGTACCATAAGAGTCTTTCCTCACTCTCTCTCTTGTGAGACGGCCTGTGGTGCATGTTTCATATTCCACCTTACCAAAGAAGTTACTGGTTCCATTCTATAATAACTCTAGCCAGCATTACTGAAAATAACACACCTGTGCATGCTCTGTGAGAGCACACGGTACCAGCACACACAATGCAAGAACACACAGTACCTGCACACACTCTGTAGGAACACACAGTACCTACACACACTCTGTAGGAACACACAGTACCTGCACACACTCTGTAGGAACACACAGTACCTGCACACACTCTGTAGGAACACACAGTACCTGCACACACTCTGTAGGAACACACAGTACCTGCACACACTCTGTAGGAACACACAGTACCTGCACACTCTGTAGGAACACACAGTACCTGCACACACTCTGGAAGAACACACAGTACCTGCACACACTCTGTAGGAACACACAGTACCTGCACACACTCTGGAAGAACACACAGTACCTGCTCACACTCTTTAGGAACATACAGTACCTGCACATACTCTGGAAGAACACACAGTACCTGCACATACTCTGGAAGAACAAACGGGGCCTGCAAATATTTTGTACGAACACACAGTACCTGCACATACTCTGTGAGAGCGCACAAGATCAGCACACACTCTTTAAGAACACACAGTACCTGCACACACTCTGTAGGAACACACAGTACCTACACACACTCTGTAGGAACACACAGTACCTGCACACACACTGTAGGAACACACAGTACCTGCACACACTCTGGAGGAACACACAGTACCTGCATACACTCTGGAGGAACACACAGTTCCTGCACATACTCTGTAGGAACACACTGGACCTGCACACACTCTGTAGGAACACACAGTACCGGCACATACTGTGGAAGAGCACACAGTACCTGCACACACTCTGTGAGAGTGCACAAGATCAGCAGACACTCTTTAAGAACACACAGTTCTTGCACACACTCTGTAGGAATACAGGGTACCAGCACTCACTGTAGGAACACACTGGACCTGCATGTACTTTGTAGGAACTCAGAGTACCTGCACATAGTCTGTAAGAACACAGGGTACCTGCTCATATTTTGTAGGAACACAGGGTACCAGCACACACTCTGTAGGAACACACTGGACCTGCACATGCTCTGGAAGAACACACAGTACCTGCACATACTCTGTAGGAACTCATAGTACATGCACACACTCTGTACGAACACACTGGACATGCACATGCTCTGTAGGAACTCACAGTACCTGCACATAGTCTGTAGGAACACTGGGTACCTGCTCATATTTTGTACGAACACAGGGTACCAGCAAACACTCTGTAGGAACACACTGGACCTGCACATACTCTGGAAGAACACACCTGACCTGACTCTTTCAGCGCTTTTCCTGTGGTTCAGACACCGATGCTAGAGGTGGGCTAGCTATGTACCGTGGCCGGGCGATACCAGTCCAGATTACCCATGTGTGGTTCCTTTTCTCATGCCGGTAGTCTGTGGTTTCTGTGTTCTTGGACCTAGAAGTGTGGGTGCGAGAGTAACTCTGATAAATAACCCCCCCCCCCTCCCAATCTTGTATAGGATGGGTAATGTTTAACCCTTCTACCATAATACTGTTTTATCAGACTTTACTCCTCTGCACATAAATAACTCCAGGGACACCTTCTCCCAGCGCTCAGGACGATCACAGCTTAAACCAGTGGTGTGGATGAAGAACCCCTGTGATGAAGCCGGTCACCTAGTGTGAGTGAAATCCATCAATAGACCAATGTAACATAGACTTGACAGACTACCAGCTTAAGACGAGGCACTAACCATAGGTAATCGGGAATCATTTACTTGATTACCATTAGAGAGCGCCTCCTGGCCCTTGAGTTTAGGTACTATGTTGGAGACGGTGCTGGTGACTGGCTCTTTAATCCGTCTCTCTCCCCCCAACAAACAGTTCAGTAAGTAGCTATATATAGTGCATACCAAGCTAGAGAGCTGCAGAGCACTGAATAGTTCTTCCTATGCGGCAGAACATTCGTGGGTGGTACTTCCTATCATGTGGAGGTGCAGTGTTCTCTGAACGGTGTTCCAGATTCTGCAAGTGGAAACGGAAGGCTTGTGTTTTGGTCTTCTCGTTTTTAGGTACAGTCTACCAGAAAGCAGAAGCTGTCGGTTTGTAAAAGACCTATTATTAGTTACTACAAATTTACAGCGGGCTTAAAGCCCATGCATTGCTAGGTTTTATTGTTGCTCTCATTTACTTGCTTTTCATTCCTTGGCTTATCTTGTCCAATTTGTGTTCGTTTCTCCCGTAGATCATAGACTCTGTGTCCTTCTGCTGCTCACTTTTAGGAAACTATTTTTTTCATTTTGCTTAAGGTACTTCATAAGAGTACATGTCTTTTCCAACTGTCACCTTCGTGTGCTTCTTTACCTGTGTGCTATCTTATCCGCGTGCTTTTCTTCCCCACACCGTTGCTCTCGGTCATGTGCATCTCACACCTCCCTCCTTGTTGCTCCCTCCCTCGTATTCTTCTTTTCTGTGTCTCCCTCCCACCCGCTACCTTGACCTTCACCTCTGGTGCCCCATCTGTTGTAAATAAAAGTGCTATTACGCTACTTAATTTTCTGTTTTTTTAAATTAAATTTACCAATCCATCTCGCATCATTTTTTTAAATAAAAGAAATGCCACCTGTGTTACACTCGTGCATCGTGATGCATAGGTGCGTATGTCTGGAGGCCAGCAGCTGGTTCATCACACATTTTTTTTCCATTTGTGCCATGTTTTACAGCATCAACAAAAAACTGACAGTGCCAATAGGCCTCAAAGGCAAGACCTGTTGACTTTGCTAATGCTTGTTTGCAGTTTTTGTTTTCTAATCTGGCAGTGACTTGGCTTCGAATGTGGAGTGCCTGAGGTGAATCTTTTACATTTTTTTATATTTTTTTATCAGGTAAGCATGGCTGCTGTTTCGGGAGCCACATTTGAGGCTGTCTGGTCCCGCCATGCCCGAACACAGTCTATGCCACAGCTGGATTTGAAGTTTAAGGGGGAGATGGAACACACCCCAAGAGAGTGCCTACTGAGAAGCTGTTTCCAAAGTTTGAAACTTTTTCTTTGAGGTGGCAGCAAATAGCTAATGCAGACTAGATGAGCATAGTCCTGTAATTAGCAACAGTAACCCAGAGCAAAGCCCACCCAATAGGGGAGGGTTCAGGCGTACTCTGTATGATGCTGAAAAATATGACAAGAGCAGAGCTTCTGGCCGAGTATTGTGCCACGGTCTGGAAGTCTCATTTTAAGTAATGTGTGCATTTCTGAAAGCTTGATATGGAGTAACGTGTGGTAGAAATGTCTGGATCATTGGAGGCCACAAATGAAGTATTTGTTCACCCCTCTGGCATATTGTGTTCTGTAGATGAGGCCTCCTGTGGGGGAAAGTTCCTTCTGGAGGTCATACCTGGAGTATGGTGCTCAGGTCTGGAGGCCAAGCTTCTAGATGATAGACAGAGTCTACAGACAGAAGGATTTAAAAGGCGAAAGGGAATGAGAGGCAGTCCGTTCGGTGGGCTCAGCCAGTGGACATTGGTTGTAATCTGTATGGCACAAGTTTGAATTCCCACTGGACAGCCCAGGCTTCCATTTTACCCAGATCAATCCACTGAGGATGACTGAATTGTGTAAAAGTAGGAGATGCTCTTACGGTGACTATAAGTGGGAAAACACTTTGGTATTCGGCACTATGTAAAAGACCAGTTATGTTTTATTTCCATTTAATGGATTGAAAGGACGGTGCAGACACCGGGAGGCCAAAGTGCTGAGTTAGTGAAAGTAAAACTGGAGACCACACAGGGCCTGTGTATGAAGTATAGGTACGGACAGTATAGTCTTCTTATGTCAAAGCTTTTAATTAATAATAAAGCTCCGGAGTACAACATTCAGAGTCAAAATCTTACAGGTTTATTCAAATTTAGGAATCTGTACCGAAGGCAAAAAGTAGTTTGTCAAATTCAAATCCGCATCAGTGTTGCATCAAATAACGCAAATGCGAGAGTATCCACTTTAGGTCGACATCCAAAGCAAGTAAATATTCATCAATCAAATCACGTTTGGGATTAAATGTCGCAAGTTTAACCTTTGACTCCTTCGAAGTGTATTTTCACGACACTGGTCTTCCTGCTAATGTTTCACAGGTTCTTGTGCTGAGGACCGCGGATTGTGTCCTTCTCTTCCCAAACATCGTCCATGAATAAACCTGTCCATAGACACCTCTGTTAAAGATCTTTGTTGCACTTTGTACATAAGCGCTATAATAGTGCTTGGGGCTGTATCTCTGGCCACGTAGGAGCTAGAGACTGCTAGTTTTCCACGTCTGGCATCATTGCATGTTCAGTGTCTTATTTTCTGTGCGCAGAAGTACTTTTGTTTTTCTAAAGTAAAGCACTGACTGAAGGGGTAAGCTTATTGAGTAACATTGATGTGTTAACTGACCATACAGTCTGGGGTCCAGTAGTACTGTGGACGGAGTACACTAGCGGTGATTTACTCCAGTCCTTACACTTGAAGCCCAGCCACTGGGAACAGATGTGGTTTTACGACATCCCGTAATATAAACTTGTTTTCTGTATACCACTCCATGCCACACTTCTTACGTCTCTTACCTTACCTATTATTCATAGCACTATCACCCAGTTTAATGTACTCATTTTACCGTCCTGCCAAATGATAAAAGGCTGAGTCAGCCTTGCCGGTTTTTGAACTCCTGATCTGCAGCTTCCCACATAGCCCAGTGGTGCACATTTAGCCCACCTACCTGCTGTGTAGTGTATGCCTCCAGGGCTCTGGCCCAGGGTACAAGATCCTCTGCCCGCTAGGGTTGGATAGACAGAGATTGTTACTGTAGGCTTGGATTTGCTCAGGGAGTTGTCAGATGTGTACCTAGTGCAGAGACTGCTACCTCTAGCGTTGTATGGGCTCAGTGGGTACACACCAGGGCATCTAGTCATGCACCAAGGTAGTGGCCCTCTAGGACTGAATGGTCTCTGAGGGTTGCCATTGGGGTTCACCGCTAGGTATAGATATGCCCTCTAGGACTGCGTGACCTCTGGGTTGGCACTAGGTTACTGACCCGTCCAGCTCTAAGACTGCTTGATGTGCCCAGCTGATTGGCACAGGGGTACAGAGCCCGTCACCTCCAGTGCTGAATGGGCTCCGAGCGATTGGCAGTGAAATACAAATGCCTTTTTTTCCCCTCTCTGAAGCTGGGTGTCTTAGAGTCTTGATACAGGGTCTATGGCCCCCTGGGCTCAGAGGATTGGCACATGCATATTTATTTATTTATTTGTAAAGCGCGACATTCATCCCAGAGGATATCACGGCACTATGTAGCGAGGAGTTGTGGATGGGCTGCCAGTCTAGTCGCATGATCTGTTGGGGATTAGGCCTTAGGGAACAGATGAGTTTTAAGTTTTTTAAAGCCTGTCGCTGTGCAGGGGTACAGAGGCCATCTCTTGTAGTGCTGGAAGGGCTCAGTCGCTGTGCAGGGGTACAGAGCCCATCTCTTGTAGTGCTGGAAGGGCTCAGTCGCTGTGCAGGGGTACAGAGCCCATCTCTTGTAGTGCTGGAGGGGCTCAGTGGCTGTGCAGGGGTACAGAGCCCATCTCTTGTAGTGCTGGAGGGGCTCAGTGGCTGTGCAGGGGTACAGCGCCCATCTCCTGTGGGATTGGATGGTCTCAGTCGCTGTGCAGGGGTACAGATCCCCATCTCTTGTAGTGCTTGAAGGGCTCAGTCGCTGTGCACGGGTACAGAGCCCCACATGTAGTGCTTGAAGGGCTCAGTCGCTGTGCAGGGGTACAGAGCCCATCTCTTGTAGTGCTGGAGGGGCTCAGTGGCTGTGCATGGGTACAGAGCCCCACATGTAGTGTTTGAAGGGCTCAGTCGCTGTGCAGGGGTGCAGAGCCCATCTCTTGTAGTGCTGGAGGGGCTCAGTCGCTGTGCAGGGGTACAGAGCCCATCTCTTGTAGTGCTTGAAGGGCTCAGTCGCTGTGCAGGAGTGCAGAGCCCATCTCTTGTAGTGCTGGAGGGGCTCAGTCGCTGTGCAGGGGTACAGAGCCCATCTCCTGTAGTGCTTGAAGGGCTCAGTCGCTGTGCAGGGGTGCAGAGCCCATCTCTTGTAGAGCCGGAGGGGCACAGTCGCTGTGCAGGGGTACAGAGCCCATCTCTTGTAGTGCTTGAAGGGCTCAGTCGCTGTGCACGGGTACAGAGCCCCACATGTAGTGCTTGAAGGGCTCAGTCGCTGTGCAGGGGTACAGAGCCCATCTATTGTAGTGCTGGAGGGGCTCAGTCGCTGTGTAGGGGTACAGAGCCCATCTCTTGTAGTGCCGGAGGAGCTCAGTTGCTGTGCAGGGGTGCAGAGCCCATCTCTTTTAGTGCTGGAAGGGCTCAGTCGCTGTGCAGGGGTGCAGAGCCCATCACCTGTAGTGCTGGAAGGGCTCAGTTGCTGTGCAGGAGTACAGAGCCCATCTCCTGTAGTGCTGGAAAGGCTTGGTCGCTGTGCAGAGGCCATCTCCTGTAGTGCTGGAAGGGCTCAGTCGCTGTGCAGGGGTACAGAGCCCATCTCTTGTAATGCTGGAGGGGCTCAGTCGCTGTGCAGGGGTACAGAGCCCATCTCTTGTAGTGCTTGAAGGGCTCAGTCACTGTGCAGGGGTACAGAGCCCATCTCTTGTAGTGCTGGAGGGGCTCAATCGCTGTGCAGGGGGTACAGAGCCCATCTCTTGTAGTGCCGGAAGGGCTCAGTCGCTGTTCAGGGGTGCAGAGCCCATCTATTGTAGTGCTGGGAGGGCTCAGTCGCTGTGCAGGGGTGCAGAGCCCATCTCTTGTAGTGCTGGAGGGGCTCAATCGCTGTGCAGGGGGTACAGAGCCCATCTCTTGTAGTGCCGGAAGGGCTCAGTCGCTGTTCAGGGGTGCAGAGCCCATCTATTGTAGTGCTGGGAGGGCTCAGTCGCTGTGCAGGGGTACAGAGCCCATCTATTGTAGTGCTGGGAGGGCTCAGTCGCTGTGCAGGGGTACAAAGCCCATCTCTTGTAGTGCTAGAGGGGCTCAGTCGCTGTGCTGGGGTAGAAAGCCCATCTCTTGTAGTGCCGGAAGGGCTCAGTCGCTGTGCGGAGGTACAGAACCCATCCCTTGGAGTGGTGGAAGGGCTCAGTCGTTTTTACAGGGCTACATAGCCCATCTCTTGTAGTGCCGGAAGGGCTCAGTTGCTGTGCAGAGGTACAGAGCCCATCTCCTGTAGTGCTGGAAGGGCTTCGTCGCTGTGCAGAGGCCATCTCCTGTAGTGCTGGAAGGGCTCAGTCGCTGTGCAGGGGTACAGAGCCCATCTCTTGTGCTGGAGGGGCTCAGTCGCTGTTCAGGGCTTCAGAGCCCATCTCTTGTACTTCTGGAAGGGCCCAGTCGCTGTGCAGGGGTACAGCGCCTATCTCTTGTAGTGCTCGAAGGGCACAGTCGCTGTGCAGGGGCACAGAGCCCATCTCTTGTAGTGCAGGAGGGGCTCAGTCGCTGTGCAGGGGTACAGAACCCATCTCTTGTAGTGCTCGAAGGGCCCAGTCGCTGTGCAGGGGTACAAAGCCCATCTCTTGTAGTGCTAGAGGGGCTCAGTCGCTGTGCTGGGGTAGAAAGCCCATCTCTTGTAGTGCCGGAAGGGCTCAGTCGCTGTGCGGAGGTACAGAACCCATCCCTTGTAGTGGTGGAAGGGCTCAGTCGTTTTACAGGGCTACATACCCCATCTCTTGTAGTGCCGGAAGGGCTCAGTCGCTGTGCAGAGGTACAGAGCCCATCTCCTGTAGTGCTGTAAGGGCTCGGTCGCTGTGCAGAGGCCATCTCCTGTAGTGCTGGAAGGGCTCAGTCGCTGTGCAGGGGTACAGAGCCCATCTCTTGTACTGCTGGAAGGGCTCAGTCGCTGTGCAAGGGTACAGAGCCCATCTCCTGTGGGGTTGGATGGGCTCAGTCGCTGTGCAGGGGTACAGAGCCCATCTCTTGTAGTGCTGGAGGGGCTCAGTCGCTGTGCAGGGGTACAGAGCCCCTTCTCTTGTAGTGCTGGAAGGGCCCAGTCGGTATGCAGGGGACAGAGCCCATCAATTGTAGTGCTGGAAGGGCTAAGTCGTTTTACAGGGGTACATAGCCCATCTCTTGTAGTGCTGGAGGGGCTCAGTCGCTGTGCAGGGGTACAGAGCCCCTTCTCTTGTAGTGCTGGAAGGGCCCAGTCGGTATGCAGGGGACAGAGCCCATCAATTGTAGTGCTGGAAGGGCTAAGTCGTTTTACAGGGGTACATAGCCCATCTCTTGTAGTGCTGGAAGGGCTCAGTCGCTGTGCAGGGGTACAAAGCCCATCTCTTGTAGGTGCCGGAAGGGCTCAGTCGCTGTGCAGGGGTACAGAGCCCATCTCCTGTAGTGCTGGAAGGGCTCAGTCGCTGTGCAGGGGTACAGAGCCCATCTCTTGTAGTGCTGGAAAGGCTCAGTCGTTGTGCAAGGGTACAGAGCCCATCTCCTGTGGGGTTGGATGGGCTCAGTCGCTGTGCAAGGGTACAGAGACCATCTCTCGTAGTGCTGGAAGGGCTCAGTCGCTGTGCAAGGGTACAGAGACCATCTCTCGTAGTGCTGGAAGGGCTCAGTCGCTGTGCAGGGGTACAGAGCCCATCACCTGTAGTGCTGGAAGGGCTCAGTCGCTGTGCAGGGATACAAAGCCCATATCTTGTAGTGCTGGAAGAGCTCAGCCACTGTACAGGGGTACAAAGCCCATCTCTTGTAGTGCTGGAAGGGCTCAGTCTCTGTGCAGGGGTACACAGCCCATCTCTTGTAGTGCTGGAAGGGCTCAGTCGCTGTGCAGGGGTACAAAGCCCATCTCTTGTAGTGCCGGAAGGGCTCAGTCGCTGTGCAGGGGTACAGAGCCCATCTCTTGTAGTGCCGGAAGGGCTCAGTCGCTGTTCAGGGGTGCAGAGCCCATCTATTGTAGTGCTGGGAGGGCTCAGTCGCTGTGCAGGGGCACAGAGCCCATCTCTTGTAGTGCAGGAAGGGCTCAGTCGCTGTGCAGGGGTACAGAACCCATCTCTTGTAGTGCTCGAAGGGCCCAGTCGCTGTGCAGGGGTACAAATCCCATCTCTTGTAGTGCTAGAGGGGCTCAGTCACTGTGCTGGGGTAGAAAGCCCATCTCTTGTAGTGCCGGAAGGGCTCAGTCGCTGTGCGGAGGTACAGAACCCATCCCTTGTAGTGGTGGAAGGGCTCAGTCGTTTTACAGGGCTACATACCCCATCTCTTGTAGTGCCGGAAGGGCTCAGTCGCTGTGCAGAGGTACAGAGCCCATCTCCTGTAGTGCTGTAAGGGCTCGGTCGCTGTGCAGAGGCCATCTCCTGTAGTGCTGGAAGGGCTCAGTCGCTGTGCAGGGGTACAGAGCCCATCTCTTGTACTGCTGGAAGGGCTCAGTCGCTGTGCAAGGGTACAGAGCCCATCTCCTGTGGGGTTGGATGGGCTCAGTCGCTGTGCAGGGGTACAGAGCCCATCTCTTGTAGTGCTGGAGGGGCTCAGTCGCTGTGCAGGGGTACAGAGCCCCTTCTCTTGTAGTGCTGGAAGGGCCCAGTCGGTATGCAGGGGACAGAGCCCATCAATTGTAGTGCTGGAAGGGCTAAGTCGTTTTACAGGGGTACATAGCCCATCTCTTGTAGTGCTGGAAGGGCTCAGTCGCTGTGCAGGGGTACAGAGCCCATCTCCTGTAGTGCTGGAAGGGCTCAGTCGCTGTGCAGGGGTACAGAGCCCATCTCTTGTAGTGCTGGAAAGGCTCAGTCGTTGTGCAAGGGTACAGAGCCCATCTCCTGTGGGGTTGGATGGGCTCAGTCGCTGTGCAAGGGTACAGAGACCATCTCTCGTACTGCTGGAAGGGCTCAGTCGCTGTGCAAGGGTACAGAGACCATCTCTCGTAGTGCTGGAAGGGCTCAGTCGCTGTGCAGGGGTACAGAGCCCATCACCTGTAGTGCTGGAAGGGCTCAGTCGCTGTGCAGGGATACACAGCCCATATCTTGTAGTGCTGGAAGAGCTCAGTCACTGTACAGGGGTACAAAGCCCATCTCTTGTAGTGCTGGAAGGGCTCAGTCTCTGTGCAGGGGTACACAGCCCATCTCTTGTAGTGCTGGAAGGGCTCAGTCGCTGTGCAGGGGTACAGAGCCCATCTCTTGTAGTGCCGGAAGGGCTCAGTCGCTGTGCAGGGGTACAGAGCCCATCTCTTGTAGTGCCGGAAGGGCTCAGTCGCTGTTCAGGGGTGTAGAGCCCATCTATTGTAGTGCTGGGAGGGCTCAGTCGCTGTGCAGGGGTACAGAGCCCATCTCTTGTAGTGCTTGAGGGGCTCAGTCGCTGTGCAGGGGTACAAAGCCCATCTCTTGTAGTGCCGGAAGTGCTCAGTCGCTGTGCGGAGGTACAGAACCCATCCCTTGGAGTGGTGGAAGGGCTCAGTCGTTTTTACAGGGCTACATAGCCCATCTCTTGTAGTGCCGGAAGGGCTCAGTCGCTGTGCAGAGGCCATCTCCTGTAGTGCTGGAAGGGCTTCGTCGCTGTGCAGAGGCCATCTCCTGTAGTGCTGGAAGGGCTCAGTCGCTGTGCAGGGGTACAGAGCCCATCTCTTGTGCTGGAGGGGCTCAGTCGCTGTGCAGGGGTTCAGAGCCCATCTCTTGTACTTCTGGAAGGGCCCAGTCGCTGTGCAGGGGTACAGAGCCCATCACCTGTAGTGCTGGAAGGGCTCAGTCGCTGTGCAGGGATACAAAGCCCATATCTTGTAGTGCTGGAAGAGCTCAGTCACTGTACAGGGGTACAAAGCCCATCTCTTGTAGTGCTGGAAGGGCTCAGTCTCTGTGCAGTGGTACAGAGCCCATCTCTTGTAGTGCTGGAGGGGCTCAGTCGCTGCGCTGGGGTACAGAGCCCATCTCCTGTAGGGTTGGATGGGCTGAAACATTCACTGGATACTTAGCATGTCGCCTCACCTGTCGAGTACCACTGAGGCAGAGAGCCATCTGCGGTGCCATCTGACCAGGGCTCCAGGGATGCTAACTTTTCTTCCTACTCTCATCCCTTTCACAGACCCACCCGGGCACCAACGTGACGGTCGTGGACCTGTTCGACCGCAGCGAGAGCCTGCAGCCCCTCTGGAAGCAGGTCCTGGGCTTCGAGCAGGTCATCCACCCCATCATGCAGAACGCGGCTGACGGCGTGCACCTGCTCTGCTACTCCCAGGGTGAGTACTGCTAGTGCCGTGACTGCTGCGCTCGGTGGGAGTACTGTCTGCTCTGTGCCTGCTGCTCTCGGTGTGAGTACTGCTAGTGCCGTGACGGCTGCTTTCCGTGTGAGTACTGTCTGCACTGTGCCTGCTGCTCTCGATGCGAGTACTGTGTACGCTGTGCCTGATGCTCTCGTTGGGAGTACTGTCTGCGCTGTGCCTGCGGCTCTCAGTGCGAGTACTGCTTGTGTCACGACGGCTGCTCTCGGTGGGAGTACTGTTTACGCTGTGCCTGATGCTCTCGGTGTGGGTACTGTCTGCGCTGCTTTCGGTGTGAGTACTGTCTGCACTGTGCCTGCTGCTCCCAGGGTGAGAACTGCTAGTGCAGTGACTGCTGTGCTCGGTATGAATAGTGTCAATGCTGTGACTGCTGCTCTCGGTGTGAGTACTGTCTGCGCTGTGCCTGCTGCTACCAGGGTGTAAGTACTGCTAGTGCCGTGACGGCTGCTCTCGGTGGGAGTACTGTCTGCACTGTGCCTGCTGCTCTCGGTGTGAGTACTGCTAGGGCAGTGACTGCTGCTCTCTGGAGTACTGTCAATGCTGTGACTGCTGCTCTCGGTGTGAGTACTGTTTACGCTGTGCCTGATGCTCTCGGTGTGGGTACTGTCTGCGCTGCTTTCGGTGTGAGTACTGTCTGCACTGTGCCTGTAGCTCCCAGGGTGAGAACTGCTAGTGCAGTGACTGCTGTGCTCGGTGTGAGTAGTGTCAATGCTGTGACTGCTGCTCTCGGTGTGAGTACTGTTTACGCTGTGCCTGATGCTCTCGTTGTGAGTACTGTCTGTGCTGTGCCTGCTGCTACCAGGGTGTGAGTACTGCTAGTGCCGTGACTGCTGCTCTCGGTGCGAGGACTGTCTGCACTGTGCCTGCTGCTCCCAGGGTGAGTACTGTTTACGCTGTGCCTGATGTTCTCTGTGTGAGTACTGTCTGCACTGTGCCTGCTGCTCCCAGGGTGAGAACTGCTAGTGCAGTGACTGCTGCTCTCGTTGTGAGTACTGGCTTGCACTGTCCCTGCTGCTAACGGGTAATTACTAGCTGGCAGCACGGTGCCTGCTGCTGCCAGGGTGAGTACTGTCTGCACTGTGCCTGCTGCTCGCAGGTAAGTACTGTCTGCACTGTGCCTGCTGCTCTCGGTGTGAGTACTGTTTGTACTGTGCCTGCTGCTCTCGGTGTGAGTACTGTTTGTACTGTGCCTGTTTTCCTTGGGTAAGTACTGCACCTTCTGCTCTCAGTTGAGTACTGTCAGCACTGTGTCTGCTGCTTTTGGGTATGTACTGTCAACACTGTGCTTAACTATCAGTTTGAGTACTGCCAGTGCAGTGACTGCTTCTCTATGTTTGAGTACTGTCTGTACCATACTAAGCAAAGGAAGATTTAGAAGGAGGGTCCTAGGGAAAATTTTAAAGACCTGCACAGGATTAAATCCCCAGTTTCATATAACAATAAATCAAGCAAAATCCTTGGGTCTGAAAAGAAAAGAGAACACACGAAGGAAGGCACTGACAATATCACACAGACCTAACTGTGGGATAATCCCTTTTAGGACGAAATCCCTCACCCACCAAAGGTGGCATGCTTCATCATTTGGGATTCTCCTCTCAGAGGAAACCTAGTTCCTCTGAGGGCTACAACCCCCTCTCTGAGAGGGAGGAGCACAGGGATGTTTTGATATCTACTCTGCACGGATTTCCTAAATCCACCAAATGCGAGACAGAATGTGGTGAGGGCGCAGCGCAAAAGAAAAAGTATCGTGAAGGGAGTGATGTTAAAACTAGCTAGAGAGAACACAACACATACTTTATTCATATGCTCCCACTGCCAGGATTAAAAACAGTGCACCTGCGGTATGAATTTAAAACGCATGTGTCAGACGAAATAGTGTGGTCAACATGTTTCAGCCATAACGACACATAGTATGTCATGGCTTTCGTCGGGACCTCAAAGATGCTGCTGCTAAGTGATATGTAAATGCAAAATAAAAATAAAATACGGAACCAATGGAATTTCCGGTTCCTGTCCTCAGTAAGGTGACTGTACCCGTAACGACTGGGTAGAATGATTCACCTCAACCTGGCGACAGCTCAGGAAAGGGGGCACCGCTCTGTCCGTCGATACCCCAACACGGTGTAGAGCTTGTGACTGTCTGTACCATACCTGCTGCTCTCGGGTGAGTGCTGTCAGCTCCTCTCCTGTTGCTCTCAGGTGAGTACTGCTAGCGCTGTGACTTCTTCACTTGTGAGTACTGTCTGCACTGTGCCTGCTGCTCTCTGGTAAGTAGTGCCAGCACTGTGCCTGCTGCTCTCAGTTGAGTACTGACAACACTGGTGCTTTTGGGTATGTACTATCAACACTGTGCCTGATAATATCAGGGTGAGTACCAGCTAGTGCAGTGACTGCTTCTCTATGTGTGAGTAATGTCTGCACCGTACCTGCTGCCCTCAGGTGACTACTGTCAGCTCTTCTCCTGCTGCTCTCCGGTGAGTACTGTCAGCACTCTGCCTGCTGTTCTCGGGTGAGTACCGGCAGCACCGTACATGCTGCTCTCAGGTGATTACTGTCAGCACTCAGCCTGCTATTCTCGGGTGAGTACCGGCAGCACCGTGCCTGCTGCTCTCAGGTGAGTACTGTCAGCACTCTGCCTGCTGTTCTCGGGTGAGTACCGGCAGCACCGTGCCTGCTGCTCTGGGGTGAATACTATCCACATTCCGCCTGCTGTTCTCAGGTGAGTAGTGCCAGCACTTCACTTTCTCTTGCTGCTTTCAGGGCAAGTAATGCAACCTTTATACCTGCTACTTTCGGGGTGAGCACCACACATGTTGGGTGAGCACTGTCAGCACCGTGCCTGCTGCTCTCGGGTGAGTACTGCCGGTACTGCACCTCCTCATGCTAGGTGAGTACTGCAAACTGCACACCTCTTATTCTCAATGTATCAGCACAGCACCTGTTTCTTTAGTTTCGGGGTGAGTACTGCAAGTGCTTTATTTACTCTGTAGGCGAGTCCTGACAGCTGCTAGTCTCAGGGGCAGTACTGCCAGCTTTTAGCATGCTTCCCTCATTGTAAGTACTGCCAGTGCTGCAGTTGCTCTGCACTTTCAGCATGAATACTGCCAGCTTCACACTTGCTATCTCTCGGGTGAACACTGGTAGCGCAGTATCCACTGCTCTCGTGTGGGTACTGCTAGGGGCGCAACTACTACTCAAGGTTAGTACTGCCTGCTTCATTGCTGCTACTCAGCATGTGCACTGCACCTCTAGGCCTGCTACTCTTAGCATAAATACTAGGCTGCACATGCTTACTACCTGTGGGGTGAATACAGGTAGCTTTGCGCCTGCTACTCTCAAAGGGGGGGGGGCACCTGCACTACAACGCTTAGTGTCCCCGCACTGGTAGCTAAATGTTTGACACTCTTTGGCTCATCACCGCGAGCTAGGCGCCTGCTGCTTTCAGGGGTGTACTGTCAGCTCTGTGCTTAATACTCTTTGGGTGAGTACTGCTAGGTCCACGTCTACTACTCTTAGGGTGAATACTGATAGTGCTGTGCTTCCTACTCTTGGGGTACGTACTGCTGGCTCCCCTCTGTTACTCTGGCAGAGAAGGGCACCAGCACTGTGCCTTTTACACGCATGGTGAGTACTGTTAGCTCTGCGCATGCTATTCTGGCGGCGAGGGCTGCCAGTGCCATGCCTCTTACTCTGAGGGCGAGTACTGCTTGCTCTGTGCCTGTTATTCTGGCAGCAAGGGCTGCTAGCGCCGTGCCTCTTACTTCTGATGGGGAGTACTGATAGCTCTGTGAATGTTATTCAGATGGTGAGTAGTGCTTGCCCCGTGCCTATTACTCTGATAGTGAGTACTGCTAGCCCAGTGCCTGTTACTCTAATGGTTAGAACTGCTAGCCCCATGCCAATTACTGTGATGGGGAGTACTGGTAGCCCCGTGTCTGTTACTCTGATGGTGAGTACTGCTAGCTACGTGCCTGTTACTCTGATGGTGAATACTGCTAGCCCCGTCCCCTTTACTCTGATGGGGAGTACTGCTAGCCCCATGGTTGTTACTCTGATGGGGAGTACTGCTAGCCCCATGCCAATTACTGTGATGGGGAGTACTGATAACCCCATGTCTGTTACTCTGATGATGAGTACTGCTAGCCCTGTGCCTGCTACTCTGATTGTGAGTACTACTAGCCCCGTGCCTGTTACTCTGATGGCGAGTACTGCTAGCCCTGTGCCTGTTACTCTGATGGTGAGTTCTGCTAGCCACGTGCCTGTTACTCTGATGGTGAATACTGCTAGCCCCGTCCCCTTTACTCTGATGGGGAGTATTGCTAGCCCCGTGGCTGTTACTCTGATGGGGAGTACTGCTAGCCCCGTGGCTGTTACTTTGCCGGTGAGGGCTGCCAGTGCCGTGCCTCGTACTCACATGGTGAGTACTGCAAGCTTTGCGAATTGTACTCCAGCACGAGGGCCGCCTGAGCGGTGCCTTTTACTCTTATGGTGAGTACTGCTAGCTTTGTGGCTGTTACTCCGCAGTGAGGACTGTCTTAGCTGCGCCTCTTACTCTTATGGTGAGTACTGCTAGCTTTGTGGCTGTTACTCAGCAGTGAGGACTGCCTTAGCTGCGCCTCTTACTCTGATGGTGAGTACTACTAGCCCCGTGCCTGTTACTCTGATGGTGAGTACTGCTAGCCATGTGCCTGTTACTCTGATGGTGAGTACTGCTAGCCTGTGTCTGTTACTTTGATGAGTACTGCTAGCTGCGTGCCTGTTACTCTGATGGGGAGTACTGCTAGCCCAGTGCCTGTTACTCAGATGGTGAGTACTGCTAGCCCCATGCCAATTACTCTGGTGGGGATTACTGGTAGCCCGTGCCTGTTACTCTGATGGTGAGTACTGCTAGCCCTGTGCCTGTTACTCTGATGGTGAGTACTGCTTGCTCTGTGCCTGTTACTCTGATGGTGAGTACTTCTAGCCCTTAGCCTGTTACTCTGATGGTGAGTACTGCTAGCCCCGTGCATGTTACTCTGATGGTGAGTACTGCTAGCTCTGTGCCTGTTACTCTGATGGTGAGTACTGCTAGCTCTGTGCCTGTTACTCTGATGGTGATTACTGCTAGCCCTGTGCCTGTTACTCTCCCGGTGAGGGCTGCCAGTGCCGTGCCCTTTACTCTCCTGGTGATTCGTACCACCGCGACCCTTGCTGTGTGCTGTTGTAGTTTGAGTATGTCCAGTACTCCACGCCCTTAAGGTGACGCCTCGCCCCCCTAGGATTTTTCAGACGTCACTAGGACAATTCTTCCTGATTGGAGATCGGGGTGATCCCTTGAACCCCACCAAGGGCCTTTGGGACATGACATGGGATGCAGGGGATCCAGCTCTGTATAAACGGTTTTACAGCTGTTCAGTTTTATCCCTTGAGTGGCCTACCCCTCCACCTCATCCCCAGGATATGATCTCCCAGGAAGTAAAAAAACAAACTTTGAGCATCTTTAGCGAAGACAAACCGAAGGGGCCATGAGCGGCAGCTTGCAGCTGACTTTCTAAAAGTGCACCGTAGGGTGGAAGTAATCCGATCCTTGGTAATGTGTAGGTGCTCCCTGATGACTGCAGTACCTACCACACGGGCCTCTCAAAGACACCCCTCGCAGACTGCAGTGGCCTGCGTGTGCAGCTAGATCTCTACCCCGGAAGTAACGTCAGGTTCAGGAAGTGCTGCCGAGCCTCCTCTGGCCCCGGTGGTATTGAGGGTTAAACTCGGGTGGTGCCAAGGATTAAATTCGGGGTTCTTTGTACCCCAGCGTGGCACCAGAGTCAGCCCTTCATTCCACCCCTGGAAACGTCAATCACCAATAGAGCATGACAAGACGGAAGCATTGCGGGAGATGCAAGATGAACCGGAAGTGGAGGTCAGAACCCAACCGCATGCACCTGAGGAATTCTGCTGGACTTGCAGACCTGCTAGCTAGGTACTGGACATTGGTCCTACTCCCTTCCTCGCCTCCAGCTGGACTTTACCTCTGTTCGTCAATGTATGGAGGTTATATAGGGCTGTCCAAGAAATATCACTTAAATAGAGTGTCCCTATAATAGTTCTCTCTTTCTCCCTCTGTGTTGTTTCTGTCTTCTTTTTTCCCTGCTCCTCCTGTCTCCACTTCCTTCTCTGTCAAGCGTTCTCCATGCATGTGTGAAGGTGGGTGGATTCATTTAGGACAAATCTAGCTATAAAGTGGTGGAGGGCTCTTTTGTCTTCTCTCACTTTCTCTTTTTCTACCTCTCTTCCTTTCTTTGTCTCTGTTTGCTGTTCTATTTCTGTTTCTTGTTCTTTCATTCTTTACTTCTCTTTGTACCTCACTATATTTCTGTGTCAGTTTACACCTCTTTCTTTCTTAATTCCTCTGTCTTCCTCTGACTCTGTCTGGTTCAATAAGTTTCCCTGGCTGTCCCTTAGCCCACAGAGGGAGTGCCCTCGGGTGGCATGTGTCCATACCTGCTAGGTAAGGATGACCTCAGTGTGTCCTAGTTGAATGTTTATGTGGTGACTGATCACAGTCCACAGAGCATCTAGTACACCTGTTGCACAGACAGGCGCACCTCCAGGTGCCAAGTTACTGTGAATAAAATCTGGCTGTCTGCGACACGTCAGCTGCGTCTGGTCCACATTCCTGAGGTATAGACGGTGATGACAGCACCTGGGTGGTGTTCACGAGACATTCTTCGGCTTGTTGCCAGCAAGCAGGTGAATTAAGGCCTCTCTGCTGAGATATCCTCAAGGAATTTAAACCTGTGACTTCAAGGAGGGACTTACTCTTCGTCCTCTTGAGGTCTATAAATTGCATATTACAGTTGGGTAATAATAGTTGCAAATAACACTTTGGCAAAAGCATTATATAGATAACATATTAGGCGCATTCTAAAAGTGTTAACCCAGACAGCATGAGTAGAATTATTGAAGAGGAGACTGTTCCATAACGCACAGAAGCATCACTAAGATGCTGTGACCTCAAAGAGTAGCTTTCAACTCTACACCACAGGCGCTATGTAGGCAACTCATACTCCTCTCCCGCCAGCACGCGACTGCTTCACCGAACGCGACCTGGTGACGCAGCCCACTCCAGACTCAGCTCAGTAATTTGTGGCCTATCCAGGGCACAAATAGATGAGCCCAGCAGGGCACCCACCAGGTATGTGAGGTGGCGGCCACTGGCCAACTTGATTATCAGAACAGACTGCAGAAGGTCCACAAACCCCGTGGCAGCAGCGGGTACCACCCTGGTGAACAAACCCCTCAAGACCAGCTGAAGGCTCCGTCTGAGCAGGGTAAGTCCTCATACCAAGGATGGTCTGTGGACCCCGCTTCACTCAAGGCGGCTTTACGGAGCCCGTCAACCAGACACCGACTCCTCCATACATATGCCTGATGCCTCCGCTCCCTTCAGAACTCAACCTGTGCCTACCATCAACCTACGTACGGAAACTATGGGCAAACTACTGGCAAGTAGATAACAACCAGCTCTACCTTCTGGGACTTTACTCGCCTAAAACGCCGCTAAACTCCTTGGACTCAGCCTTACTAACGTACATTTTGAGTCTTGAGGTAATTGTGAAATCGACACACATGCTATTTGATCCTGATTTCTTATTCGTGTTGGGCGCAAATTGTGCTTCTACTCCAGGTTTTCTACCACATAAATGACCTTAAAGAATATGCACAGCGGAAACAGTGCAGAGTCCAAAGAGCCAATCTCTACATCGGCCAGTAAAGCCTAACAGTAATGTTAATGGTATGTGAATGCAATATATATATATATATATATATATCAAAAAAACACCGAAATCCTGCACCTCAACTTTGTTAATCCATTACCTCTCCCTTTATTTTAGCCAGAGAATCTTAGTATCCTCCTATTCCTGGTGGATAAAGCGCACAATATGGGTGTGATCTACAATGTTGTCTTTCATTTACTCCATTCCACCACCATAGTCTGGTGAAGGGGTCCTGTTGGTCCTGCCCTGCTTCCATTCATCCTAGTCGTGGGTGCGTCACGTCTGGTTTATTGTCGTAGTCTTCGCACTGGTCTACCCAACGCATTTTTCTCAAAACTCCAGATCATTCAAAACTGTGTATCTCACCTGTCTGGCCTGAAAAGAAATCACCACATCACACTGGTCCCTGTATCCCCTCATTGAATCCAGAAAAAGAAAGAGCCCAAGGCACTCCTTGTCTACTAATTGAACTGCCTTGTGAAGCTGTCCCTTACTAACAAACCAGAAACCTCTGGCCCGCCAACCAACGCACACCGTCGACCCGACTGTCCAGTTACAATTGGTATGGTGGACGATCTTTCCACATCCATCGCTCCTCCCTGGGGAACTTTCTGTTTTAAAATGAAACTGGAAGATTCATAATCTAATTCCGAAGATCCATAAAGATTCACTTCTTCACCCTGGCATTTGAATATTCGACAGCCATCCTCTGCTGTATACCGTGTGCTGTGTGCTTGCACACCAAGAGCCTTCACCTTTGCTTCTAGGCGGTCCAAATTCTTACTCTCTAAGGCTTTTGTCACCTACTTAGGGTTCATAGACGACCTTAAGCTTTGTCCATCGCTGCTGGATGATTGGTTCTTGTCATCATTTCTACTAAATATACTGTAATGGTCTCCATTTCTTATCGCTGCTAAATGCTGGCTTTTCCTCTTCTAACCTCTGTGTAGATTCAAACCTCTTCTATCTGCCCATGGCTCCTGCACACTGTCTGTCATATAGTAGACTCTGAACAGCTTACCAAGGCCTCACGTAGCGCTCCCAGACTTTATCCAGATCACCCTAGTTTTTATCGATCTTCTGTGACTCCCATATGCTGCTTGTATTGACTTTACTCTTGCCATCATAGTTACCAAGTCTGTCAAAGTGTGCTAACTAACCTCACCCACCTCAAAAGGAACTACTGGCAGCAGGCTGCTTGATAAGGATGAAGTATATTTAAAGAGCACAACTGTTACCCGATGAGTGTCCTGGCGCCAGGACACTGGAAACTCACTAACCAGGTCTTCAGATTTGGGCAAAACCTCCAGTGGCTGGTTTAGCCTCTAAGCAACCCAGGAAGGTTTTCCCACTGCTTTGGGCAGAACGATCTTCCAGCCTTACCTTTGAAATGAATTCGAGGTATTTTGAGGAGCAGGGCTTCCTCAGATCATAAGGATCTGCTCCGGTTGCAGTTGCTCAGTTTCTCTGAGCGAAACTCCGGGATTCGTTTATAAAAGTCCCTGTGAGCCCGACACACCATTTTGAAAAGCGCTCTCTAACTTGTGGGTAACCAGTTTTCCAGTTAATAATCTTGCTGGCCGATTTTGTACTCTTTGCAATGTTGTCCTAGTTTTTACTGGACATCCTATGTACAATACATTTCCATAGTCCGGGCGTGATAAAATCATAGCCTGGGCTATTAGTTTACGGTTTGCATAGGGAGCACCTTACACATAAATTCAGTTTTATGACCATTCAGTTTTAGTGTGTTGGTGCACATCCACTGGATTACTGCGTCCGCACCGTCATGGGAGTTGGTGGTCGCTGCTCCATGACCCATTGAAATCTCTTCCCAAAGTGCCTGGTCAGTGGGACATCTGCTGGGCTCCGGATCACCTGACCACTGTCTGGAACCCTACCTCTTGTGCTGGTACTAACTCCACCTCTTTTGCCCACTTACATTTCTTGTCTTTATCCCCACTCACTTTCTCGTATCCTTTCTTTTCTGCATTCCCTCTTCTCATCTGTTTTGGAAACTCGGCTCTCATTTCAGTGCTCTGCTCTATTGAATTCTCAGTTTGGAGTCTGTATAATCTGTTGTTCTCTTGGCAGACTGCGGTAGGCCGGCCATTGCTGTTTGTTTTGGTTTTTGTACAATAAAAGTATATATAACAGATACAATATCCCATAGTCCTAACAGTGAAAATCAGAAATGAAAGATTTCCTGTTTTTGGGCTTTTGCATCCTCTCTGGGATGGAATACTCCATCTACAGCAGACCTGGGTGAACAGCAGCACGCCCTGAAAAATACTACTAGCTGGCAGTGAAGGAATGCGCTGGTCCACATGGGCATGTTTTGCCAGGGGTGAGGTGCCTACATCCCCTTACATACAGAAGCGTGTGTCTAAACACAAGTGCAGACCTGCCATGTGGGGCTCTGTACTCCACACTTTCACATGCAAATGTGAGGGCTCTGACAACAGACAAGGTGCACTGGTGGATTGCTTGCGATCAGCAAACAGTATGTAACTCTGTAACAGATTCATGCTAAAAGCAAAATGTTTCTTACCTGTAATACTAGCTTTGTATCTTGACACCTTTCATAGATTCACTTGTAACTCACGCATTGACCGGTTTTGAGCCGATTTCGCACTATAAAAGTAATTGGAAATTGTGGGGCTCTATTCCGTGTCCTAGATAAACACTAACTCAAGGTGGACTGGGGTCTTGTTTGATTTAGCTGTCCAGACCAACCACTGGATGCTGGTAATGCACAGCGTTTGACTCCATGGCAGCCATCAAACTACAATAGAGTGCACTATGTTTGAAAAACGATGCCCGAGTTCCCCCTTAAGTGTAATAAGGAACAGTTGTTAGCACAGGCGTTGTTTATCTAGGGGCACTGTGGCATTGTTAATAATGGTATTGTTTACTATGCTTGGTTCCTGTTGGTCACCTGTTATGCGGTGTTGGTATGTTCCATATAAAATGTTGGTTCTCAGAGAGAAACGGTGAAGGCAGTTGGATTGTGTCTTCCCTGCTGCTGTAAGCTGTGGCGGAAGCTTCTCCACCTTAATAAAGGAATTTGTCTACATCACCTGACTCTGTGCTTTGGGTAACCTCTAACTTCCCATTGGCGACAAGCGGCCTATGGGCCTACTTTTGGGGAAACTTCAACACACTTTGAATTTATTTTGCTTGCTGTATTTCCACGGATCCAGGCGCTGCGTTGTACTCTTTCCTTCACAATTTTTCTTCCTGAACTTTGTTGGCAAGCGTAGCCGCTTCTGTGCAATGATTTGTATTTCTGCTGCTCATTGTTGGAAGCGCTGCTGGATTTCCTCGCGTGCCTCCTTCCTCGTGCGCGGTGTGCTCTAGAGCTGGTGGTGGGGCGGTGAGCTTGTGCGCGCTGTCATTGCCTTAGAGGTGCGCCCTCTCTGCCTCGTGCCTCACTATCTTTACCCTCCCCTATCTCGCGCTGGCCTCTCCGCGCGTGCTCTATTCATCCGCGTGGCAGCCTGTTTATCTCTCTGCAGCTCTCGGTCTCGCACTTATCTGGATTTATGTTGTTTGGACGCTAAGGATCTTTCCTGGAACTCGACCTGGACTTGAGTCCGCTCTCGGCGCCAGGAGCCTCTCATAAGGCTCCACTGGGTTTTGCTGAAAACTCAGTTTCTTGTCATGGAAACAGACGATGGACTGTGATGTTCTAGTAAATACTCGTAGGTCAAACTTAGTCATAGTAACAACAAGTTAAAGTTTAAGTTTAAGTTAAAGCCATTAGCTTTGCTAATAGTATTGTATTTTAGCTTTGCCTTGTGAGCAGGCACTTCGCAAGGGTTGCACCGAGCAGGCCTTGCAATCAAGAGGCATTCATGAACTTTTAATCCGGCACCGCCCTAGTTGAGCAAACATTGCGCCACGCTGGAACGAGCAGGCACAGCAAAGAGAAAACAAAGCAGGAACCGAGAAAGCACTGCGTGGGCAGTCTTGGAAGTCTTGCAGGCACTGTCTTCATAGAGCAGAAACCGTACTGGGCAAACACGGACATGCACTGAGACGAACAGGCACTGTACATCGAATATTCAAATGAAGTACTGAGCAGGCCTTCCAAAGAGGATCTATCAGTTGTTGTTATTTACCATCACTGGAGTACTGGACAGGCACTGTGCAGAAGAGGCATGAATGGAGTACATAACATACACTGTAAGGAGAAGGCATACCGAGTATGTACTGTACAGCTGGGAATCGATGGAGTACTGAGCATGCATTATACAGATGGGGCATTAATGGAGTACTGAGCAGGCCTGGCAAAGAGGAGCTATCAGTTGTTGTTATTTAGCATCAGTGCAGTACTGAACAGGCACTATACAGAAGAGGCATCAATGGGGTACTGAGCAGGCACTGTACGCAGAAGGCATACCGAGTATGTACTCTACAGAGGGGGCCTTGATGGAGTACTGAGCAGGCATTATACAGATGGGGAATTAATGGAGCACTGAGCAGGCACTATACAGATGACGTATCAATGGAGTACCGAGCAGGCACTATACAGAAGAGGCATTAATGGAGTACTGAGCAGGCACTATACAGAAGAGGCATCAATAGAGTATTGAGCGGGCACTATAAAGAGGAGGAATCAGTTCAGTTCCGGAGCAGGCACTGTGCAGGGGAAACATCAAATGAGTGCTGAGCAGGCACTGCACAGAATAACGGGAAAGCCTGTACAAAGAACATTTACTGTTACTTACAGCACAAGGTGATTACCAGCGGCTTCTCTCTGACCACGACGCGACGCCAAACCAGGAGACGACCTGCAGACGGCGTTGTCCGGCGGTCCGATGTAAAGCAAAAAAATAAATAAAGCGAGTCTCCGACCACGACGCGGCGCAAAACCAGTAGAGGTAACAAAATAAATAAACTATTAAACGGAACTGCGTGTTGAACAAGACGTACGCGAGGCTGGCATATTAAAAACATCCAGAGAAGTATTCCATTTTACGCAGCGTAACTGACAAAAACAGGCGCGTGATTTCTGCACTCGACAACCCCTTCCACGCGAGTTATTTGCTGTGTAATGTCACTTAGCACTATTCACGAGTTTGTTTAACAAGTAAAGCGACATGAGTCTGAAACTTACGGCGTGGCTAACTTTGCCCCCCGCCTCAGGAAGCCAATGAACAGCGCAACTCTGGGGAGTTTGCTTTTGGATGGGGGGGGAGGGGAGGGAGGAGCTGGTAGGATTTCCAATGAGGAGCCAGCGTTTCCGCTAGCAGCACACCCTCCTACGTCACGCCAAACAAAGATGGCGTCGGCCTGTCCACATGGGCCGTCCTAAAAGTGGACAAGGCGGTAACCCAAAAGCCCGATTTTCAATCACGCGCCAGCGTTTAACATAAACTATGACGCAAGCCAAATGAAAACAAGGGTGTGGCTGACAGTCCCCTTCCGAAACTGTATCGATTCCAAAAGGCCCTCGCAGAGCGAGCAGCGCATGCGCGCTGCAACGCCAGTCGAGACCTAAAAATAGGACTGTGATGGTCTAGCATCATTGCTGCACCTGGGGAGGCTGCTGAGAATGATGCACTGCTGCTGTCGGTACTCCTTTTCTGCCACTTGGGCTTTGTTGTTGTCTTTCCATTATTATTTTCTCTATCCATAAATCGCGCTTTTTTTTTTTTGCAGGAGGCCTGATCTGCCGGGGTCTGCTAGAGACTATGCCGGACCATAACGTTGACACCTTCATCTCACTGTCATCGCCACAGATGGGCCAATATGGGGGTGAGTGCACAACGGGACAATGTCTTCGTTACAGGATGGGGGGAGCTAGATGGTGAGGCCAACATGGACCTGCTCTGTGCATCTAAGAATCACCACATGCTCTCGTTGACCAGTGCTCACATGACCGGCGAGGGTGCTCATGTGTCCATGTGAAAAGGTGATCTGAAGCGACAACCCCAGAGAACCCAGTAAGGGAGTTAAAAGGGGTACGTGATGATGAAGAGTGAGTGTGTGAAGGCATGCAATGCTCGTTGGGTGAAGTTTGTTAGAAACACCTGGGGCTCATTGAACTCTGTGGAAGTAATAATGCTGGACTTCTCTGGAAGGTCATTGGAAGTATCTGCAGGGAAGAAGTGCTTTACAAGTACAGCTCTATATTAAAATCCTGTAGATTTTAGGAGGATCTATTCTGCCACCACTTTCAAGATGTTCTTTAACACACTTCAACGAAATACCCCACTACGATCCAGCGCAGCCCGGTCGCGGTGCATTTGTTCCTTGTTACAAGCCCAGTGTTGGACTTCAGGTAATGGCAATTGCCGGACAACACTTAAACAGCGTGTTTACAAACTTTATGTTGACTGTAAACTGAAAATGAGGTTCAAGTACTTTCATACTGGAACAAGAGAGTAGGAGCCTGAACAGAGAAGGCACAATCTCCGTCTTGCACACTGCAGAATGTTAGAACCTTAAGCAAAAGACTCCCCAAAAATCCTTAACATCTTCCTAGTTAATAGTGGCTGAACCGGTCGGCTAAAACAAGAAGTGTATCACAGACGTGATAGTATGCCGGATGACGAACACAGGGATCCTTAATGCTAATCTAGCTAGTCACTGATATCCAGATGAGAGACTCACATGATGGTGATAAGATCTCTGTATTTGGATTTACACAGGAGCCTTGATGCTACATTTTGGAATATCTGAAGGTTGCTAAAGAGATACGGAGGTAGTCCTAAGTAAAAACCATCAGCACAGCCAGCCAAGACCTGACCCGCGCCATTAAGGCTTGTGTAGCTAGGGCTCGGTAGTTCAAGAATGATGCGACTTGTGGGGGTGCTATGAGAGCAAAGGTACAATGACTCTCTCTAGGATTCCTAGACAGTTTATTTAGTCTTACCATCAGTCCAGGCAGTCTGCAAACCTGGAGTTGAAATTGGTGTAGCCTGAAGAATCTCCTCTAGGTGCGTACTTTGCTTTGGAGAGTAAAAAGTACTGTGCTGAACCCTGAGGACCTAGAATATAAGTGATGAAAAAGTTAGAAAGTATATATTCTATTTGCAGGCCCTGGGCAGGGTTCCTGCCTCCTTGCGCCTCTTTGATAAAGTAGACGACAGTATCGAAGTCCAGCACTAGATCCAGTAGGATGAGGGATGAAGCGCCACCGAGGTGGACCTCTATTCTGAGATCATCTAGACAGGACAACTAATGCGTAGGCTCCAAGATATTGATAGTTTTCTTGTAAGGATGTCGTTCCATTCCTCCAGTCCCATCTCCACAGAAGGGAAGAGGCAGCCAGGCATGGTCAGTGGCATTCTAGATATGCTTTACGTCACTTCTGTGACAAGGATGATGACCCCACTTCTGATGCAGCAGTAGGCTTGTGGTTGAGACCTGACTATGCCATCATTATCAGCCTGGTAATTTAGCAACTGCCAATGACACATGCAGAATTGACTTGGATAGAGATGCCACATGCAGAATTGACTTGGATAGAGATGTTGGATTTCATGAAAAAGACTGTGTTTTAATGAGATCGATTTGGCAAGAAAGGATGGCAGCGTTTCACAGCTGCAGATCTACGCTATGAAGGATAATGTTTGCGCAGAAGAACCAGCCACTCTGTCTCTCATTACGAGAGGACACCACCTCAATTAGGAAGAGCTAATTACTGCAGGTTTCTATTTCTGTAGGGTATCATGTCTCTTACAGGGGACCGCTCTTTTATATGGGGTATTGGTTGGCTACAAGGACACCACACGTCTCTGAAACATCCATTTGGGAGTAGGACTTTGTCGTTTGAAGCTGGGAAGGTCCTCCTGCCATGTTCAATGCCAAACATTGGCCTTTGCTTCCAACCTTGGCTGCTAACAGGTTCTTTGGCTTAGCGTGTATGTTCCTGTGTTGCTGTTCACTTGAAGAACTGAGGGAGGGGTCTTTGAACAGAATTGCTGAATCCTCCTACCCACCCGTAGACGTGCACCAATCCTTGAAGTGACATAGTCTGTAGTTCTCAGTGTGAAAGTGGTGCAGTGCACCTGTCCTCTGGCTAATCTCTTTACGTCTTTCTGTCTTTGTAGACACGGATTACCTGCGGTACCTCTTCCCACATTATGTCAAGTCCAATCTGTACCGCTTCTGCTACAAGCAGCTTGGGCAGACGTTCTCCATCTGCAACTACTGGAACGGTGAGTGCTCCAAAGTAGTAATGTGCTCTGGAGAAGAGGAGATTGCCTTCTGATGCACTAAGGCGGACAGTGGATCCTAGAGTTGTGCTGTATTTTCTATGTGGAAGGACGCTTACAATCACCACATCTTGTTATGTGGAACTGAGTAATACCCGTTGAGCTTCCACAGCGTTATCCATTTTCAATTTCACTGTCTCTGATTTGTTTTTTCTTTGCTAATCCCTCTCCACACATGCAGACTCATTATTGGGCGTTTGTTATTTCAAGTCTCCTTTCATTGCTTTTTTGCAAAAATTGCCTATAAAGTGCTTTTGGAAGAGTTGTGTTGTATGGAGAGATTTATAATTTCAAAGAGGTCCAATTTTCAGGAAGGGTTGTTGTCACCCTATGGATGGATTGAAGCACATGTTTCTTCCTTCATCCAAGATGGCTGCCACAATACTGACGCCATTACCCTTGAGTGTCAGAGCTGACAGTTTTCTTGACGTGTGACTGCTGAACTCTTTCCTACTGTAAGAACACTAGCACCTTCACAACAGCACGTGCAAGCCTTGACCCTGCTGGGTCTGAAGTCTGGAGCAGTTGCCTTGTTCTGCATAAGCATTGAGTGCACCCTGGTACCACTGTCCTGTATAGCAAGGGCTGTCTCTACTACTCTACCTCCAGTGGGTCAGCTTCATTAGGTGCCTCTGTAGCTCTTTCTGAGCATTGTCGTGATTTCCCTTGTTTGCACCATTCTTTCTTACTTCTAGTATGATCTCAAGGAATTTACATTTATTTTGTTTTTTGTATTATTTCCAGACCCCCATCACCGCGACCTCTACTTGAACAGTAGTGATTACCTCGCCCTGCTGAACTCGGAGAGGAGCTGTCCCAACGCCACCAGTAAGATGATCTCTGAGCTAGAGCGGCACTTCTTTGGGGATGGGAGAAGGGAAACAAATTGAATAATGTGATGGGCTTCAGCCACTAATGGAAGGCTTCAGAGAGACCCAGACATTGCCCATTCAAAAGGGAAGACCAGTGAATAATGGGGTGTGTTTATGACATTAACTGAAGGCTTCAGAGGGACCCAGACATTTTACCTACAGGAATGTGTCATTTTTTAGGGTGAAACTGAAGGTTTTGCTGTAAGAAGCTGTTAGAAGTACTCCTCTGATCTCCTGGATGAAAATGGAAATGGGCAACAAGTTTTGAAATCCATGCTTGTGGCTGCATTGTAAAATGTGTTTTACTTATTGATTTGCATCCACTAAATTTGATGGGGCTTTTCTAGGACAACAATTGATTTTGATCTAAAAGAAATGCCCATACCTAGATCCTGATTTAGATGTGGCGGACAAGGTACTTTGTTGCAAACTCGACCGAGTACCCTGTCCACCAAACCCTCGGTCTAGTTGCCTCATTAAGAGACAGGCAGACCTTAAGTTTTCTGTTGATGGAGCCCCTGTTGGCTCTGTCAACAGAAAAATCCTCTGATGGCCCAACGGAGCAGGAGCCTACGAAGGAAGGACATTACTCCCTCCTGCCCTATCTGGGTGGCTGCAGTAAAGTCTTTTTTTCTGTCAGGAAAAGTCTGGCATTGAAGGGGGGGAAAAAAGACTCCCACACCCTGGGAGAGCACTTCTAGGGTGTGGGGGTCGTTATTTTTTTGTTTTTCAGAAACAAACTTCCGCTTTGGGAGTTTGTTTCTGAGAAACAAAAACTTTGAAAAAGTTTGGTGGATGGCCATTAAAATGGATGGCGGCCGTCTACCAAAATCCAGTACTGCCACAATTAGATCAGATTGCACTTTCTGTAACCCATTATTAACTGCCTCTGACCTCGCATTATTATACAGAGGACCATCTTGTGTAAACCCCATCTGTTTCAGATCCTTGTGCCACAATTAAAAAAGGTCCTCTGTCCTGCTTCCGGGTGCAGGGTCCATGGTATGCCAAATACCAAACAAAACAACAATTTGAAGCGTTTCTTCAGGTTTCCTTATTGAAGTCTTTCAACCTTTACCCTCAGTTGGGTCCTGTAGATCACCTTTGTTAACCACTCGGTGAACCACTCCTTTCGTTCACTGAACTCTCTTGCATCCTCAACTCACTCGAGTCCACCACCTACAAAGATTAGATTCTACCATCATTCAGTCTCTTCAAGCAGTTGCTCTTGTACCCTTCCTCAACATTGTCAAAGCCTCCCTCAGGCAAGATAATTGCAGGATGCCATCAAGACAGGACAGATCTTTCCCTTACTGAAGTAATCAACCCTGGACCTAGATCACCTTTAGAGATACTGGCTCATCACACACCTAACATTCAAAAAGGAACAATCCTCGAGTTAGACGTTTCAACAAAACTACAGGAATAGGTCAACAAGAAAAACTTTCAACAGACCAGGCTGTAGCTTAGAGATTGTTACAATTCAAGTATTCAATGATGCCCTCCTCTTAAATTATAAATATGACGCCTGGTCCTGCTTGACTTTTCTGCTGCTTTCAAGAAAGTCAACCACCAAACACCCCGTTGCATACCTTGGAAACACACATGTGTTTCTCTGACACGTTCCTATAATGATTCACCTCTTAGCTCGGCAATCGCTATTAGCCTGTACAAATGGAATCCCCAAGATCCCAGAAACTCCAATTCCCCGGCTATCCATCCTCTGCTCTAGTATCTTCAGCCTCTATGTGGAACTCCTCTGGTCCATAGTGACTGACAAAATAATCAAAGGCCATCAATATGTTGCGCACTCGCAACAAAGCTTCCAAATCTCTGGGGCCCATAGCATTCAGCGATTTAAAAAAAAAAAAAAAAAAAAAAAAAACAGGCCTGAAGCTAACCCAGAAATGCATTTGAAAAACCTACTTAACAGTTCTCTCAATATAGACTGAATTCTTCCTGGTCACTAAGAGCACCAAATAAGCACATATTCAAGCTTTGCTATTCAATATAAACCTGGGTGACTTCACCACTCCTGAGACTCCTTGTGAAATTACTCCAATTCACCCTTGACTCAGATCCCTCCTTCAAAAACACATCACCAAGAAAGTTAAGAGAGCTTGAACATGTTGCATCACCTACCAGGCCCTCAAAAACTAAACACTGTTAGAGGTGGCCAAGAAAAGAGCACCACAGACAGAACGCCTGAGCCAGGACATTGCCAGACTGGAGACAATAAAATGTAAGAAGGAAAGGGCAGGAAGGCAGCCAGGATCTGGAATAACATCCCCATCAACAACAGAACTGCTCTAACTCTCTTACAATTCATCTCTTCAAGGAGCAATCCTTCACAATAAGAGCCTCTTACCGGCCTAAGGGTAGATGATCTTAAATCTGATCTTGGGATCTTGTCCATTGCAGAGTGCTTTGTTGCTCCCGGCTAGGTTCACGCTATACAAGTAGGATTGAGTAGATAGGACCCCAACAACACTGGTGTAAGACGCTCTTTGTGTGAGCCAAAGAGCTTATAAACTCTAAATAATAAACTTCACCATGAGTAGTGTTTGGAGAGAGCAAAATGGCTGACCTGCCGGCGCATAAAGAGGGCCACAAGGTCACGCTCCTCATCATCGAAAAGTTTGAGAGAATTCCTTTTTTTTTTTTTTTTTTGTCCTCATTTGTGCAAGAGTTGAGATATGAGTAGACAAGATCCCATTTTTTTTTTTTGTCCTGTTTTGTGAGTGAAAAGCAATTTTTTTTCTCGTGTTTTCGGAGAAGGGACTGCCTTCTCACCTTACATTGGGATTATGCCTCAGAATCTCCAAATTTCCCAGGATGGTCTCTCCTGGAGCCACCAAGATAACCTTCCCCGAATTTGTTTTGTTGCATTGTAAGTAATCATCGGACATCCCTCCCTACCCTACCATTATGTTTCATTTTATTGTATGTTTTTGTCCCATGTTTCCCAGAATTTGGTCCTATCGCTTTTCCCTCTAGATTTATCCAGTTTCCTAAATCTCTCCACGGAAGATCGCCATTCAGTTAAAGTCGGAGGGTTGGCAAGTATCCACTTTATACATATCTCTCTCCTAGCCAGTAAGATCAACATAAACAGTAGTTGTTTTTGCTTATTATTTAATACTGGAGAAGAATCATTACCTTCCACTGCACCAAAAATAACATTTGTGACGCTTACCTCGATATTTTGTCCTAATGCTTTGTTTATAGTCTTACCCACTTCTGTCCAGAATGTACCAAGGTGGGGGCATTGATGGAGCATATGAATGTCGTCTGCCTTGGCTTCCCCACACTTCGGACAGCTTTTTACCGCTTGCCTGTTCATTATGGTTAGTTTTCCTGGCGTCCAGTATGCCCTGTGTAAAGTGAAAAGATGGTTCTTTCTGAGAGGTGCAGATACTACTACGTGCCGTAATATAGAACAGGATACTTGCCATAAATGCTGCAGATCTTTTGTAGGGAGATTTTTCTTCCATAGGTCCGTCGGTAGAGTGAATTCTTCTTCTCCTGCTTGTATCATCCGCCAGTACCATTTCGATACTTCTTTTCTTGCTAGCTCACTTTGTGGTTCTTTCTCCAACTCAGTTTTGTCTTCTCGCAATTCTTTCAGGTCTTTTGCCCAACTTGCCAACTGATAGTATTTACACCTGGACAATTTACCATCCGTGCTTGTTGATAAGGAGTCCCAGCTTTTCAAAGAACTTGCTTGCATCAACTGCCCCCATATTGTAATACCAGCCTTTTTTAAGGATCCTGCCAGAGTGTCTTTTAAGCATTCGGGAGTTCCTGGTGAGTTTCAAATGGGAGCTAAACTACTATAGTACGGAATTTTCAAGATTCTCCTTATCTCATACCGTTTGCAAGCCGCACCTAATACCTTCAATTTGATTTTTTAAAGTATTTTGGATGGCCAAATTTGTATGCACAGCAGTCGGCATCTGTGACGGCTTGTAGGTAAGGTGTATAAAAGGAATGAGCTTTAAGAAGAATCCTAATGTTCTTAAACTGGAAGGCTCTGTAGTAGAAGAGAAGATCGGGGCTAGCAATACCACCTTGATTTTTCTTCCTGTGTAGTTTTTTCCACACAACCCTCACTCCCTTCGAGGCCCATATGAATCCATTGATTTCTCCTTGGATCTTTTTGATCCACTGGGTCCCAAACTCCAGTGGAATCGCATTAAAAATAAAAGAAAACTTGGGCAAAATAGACATTTTTATCATGTTTGATCTCCCAATGAACGAAAGGGGTAGGCTGCTCCAAGCTTTTAGCAATTTCCTTGTTTCCTTTGCTCTTATATCAAAATTTGCTCCGGCAATCTCGTCTATATTGTTTAATACCTCAATTCCTAAGTACTTCATTCTCTTTTTGTCTTTACTGTTTGTAATTGGGAAATTCACACCATTATTTCTGTTTTCTGATGGTTAACCTGATATCCGGAGATCTCACCAAAGTCATTTAGCAGTTTTGTGATGGTGGGAAGTGAAGTATTCAGATCACTTGTGAGTACCATCAAATCGTCGGCGTATAAGGCCACTTTTTTATCCCAACCATTAAAGTTAAATGGAATAACGCCTTGCGATCTTCTTATCTGGCTAGCTAGAGGCTCTATGTATAAATTGAATAAATAAGGAGAGAGAGGGCAACCTTGTCGCGTGCCTCTCTTTATTTGAATTTCTTTTGTGAGCTTGCCGTTTATGAGAATTTTTGCCACTGGGGCGGAGTATATGTTTGTTATTGCCTTTAAAAAGTTCTCTCCTAAACTGTAGTGAAGTATTACTCTATGCAAGAACATCCAGTTTACTCGGTCAAGTGCTTTTGCCGCGTCGAATGTTAGAACAGCAAGTGGAATGTTTTCTTGGGTGGCAATATCTATAGCTCCGATTAATTAATGGGTAAGGTCATGCATTTGTCTCCCTTAGTGAAACCTTTCTGATCTTCGTGGATTAAGTTGCTGGTAATGCGCCCTAGTCTGGCTGCTAAAATCTGGGTGTAAATTTTGTAATCATGGTTTAGGAGGGAAATTGGTCTATATGACTCGCATTTCAGGGGGTCTTTTCCTGGTTTTAAGATTAAACTGATGGTAGCGTCATTCCATGTTTTCGGGAGAGCTAAACCTTTAGAGAAGACCACATTAAAAAGAACCACTAGTCTAGGAGCCAGTGTTTCTTTTAGGACCTTATATAGCTCGTTTGGTAATGCGTCCGGTCCTGCTGCCTTCCCTCTCTTCAGTCTCTTTAATGCATCCATGACTTCCTCCATAGTAATTTCTGCGTTAAGACTCTCACATAATTCTACTTTTAATCTTGGAATTATAGCTTCTCTCGGGTAGGAGTCAGCTAAGTTGCTAGGAACCACTAGGTCTTCATTGTACAGAGCTTGGAAGAAATCTGTAAAGGCTTTGTCGATCCCTTGATCTTCCACTACCTGTTCTCCCATGGTATCCCCTTGTATTGTGGTGATTTAGTTTTTATTTACATCTGTTTTAATTTTCCATGCGTTGAGTTTCCCGCTACCTTCCCCATATTTATAGTTTGCCAGTCGACTGGCTTCCCACTTTTTCCTTACCCTCTCTTCCATTAGGTTTGACAAATCACACTTCTTTCTATTGATTTCTTCCCTTGCCTTTTCTTGTTCTAGACTGGAGGTTACGGCATCTAGGATCCTTTGTTGATCTAGGATCCCTGACTCTATCTGTTGTATGTTCTGTCTTGTCTCCTTATTTCTTGCGGCCGCTAAACCAGTAAGGGCTCCCTTATTACAGCCTTAGACCCATCCCAGACTACCTGGATAGAAATTTCATTATTAATATTATTTTCAAAATATTCTATGGTGGTAGTTCTTAAGCTGTCTATATTTTGTTCATTTAGGAGAAGTGTGCGATCTAAGGTCCATCTTTTCGTCCCCTGGGACGGACTTTGAGTTATCTCTATATAAACTAAAGAGTGGTCGGATAGGTGTGCGGGTATATGCTCTACCTTATTAACATTGTTGCTTATTGATTTTTCTATCAGGAAGAAGTCAATTCTTGATGCGTGCCCGTATTTTTGATTTTTATATGTAAATTTATTATTTTGATTTCCTTTAATTTTCCACACATCCACCAGTCCCAGATCTTCTCTAAATCTACTCAGCCATTCTCTCATTTTTGGAAGGTTTAGCGCTCTTCCTGGTGGGTGTCTCTCATTCTTTGGGTCTAGTAACAAATTAAAATCTCCTCCTAGAATAATTGGAGTTGAAACTTCTATTAACTGAGCATATAAGGCTTGCAGTGGGTCCGGGTCGTCCATATTTGGGCCATAATACCCAACTATAGTATATGGGCTTCCCTCTAGTTTCATTTTAGTTACAGCCCATCTTCCCTTTGAGTCAGTGTGCTCTTTTAAAATTATCGCTTTTGATGATTTTTTAAGGATAATTGCTACCCCCTTGACACTGCAAGCTTGGTTTGTGTACACATAGCTATCAACCCAGTTCTGGTGTTTCATGATTTCCATCCACTCTGTTTTTAAAAGATGAGTTTCTTGCAAGATTATTACATCACAGTTTATTATTTTTAAGTATTCAAAAATTTTCTGGCGTCTCTTCTTAACCCTAAGGCCGTTTACATTCTAAGATATTACTTTAATTTTGTTATTACTTGAATTATTGGCCATCAACTTTTAATTTGCTCTTTCGTGTCGTCTTCATTTTTTAAGAACTTTTCTGATATATCAGGATCTTGTCTAAACTCGTGTTCTGCACATTGGACATTATTTTTTGTGTTTTTCCCCTAAATGCTCCCCACCTAAACAAAAAGAAAGTGCACATACTTAACAAAATTCTTTCCCCTCCCCTGGAGAGCCCTCCATGCTGTCATTGGACAAAACTGGTTTGTCCTCTTCGAGCGGTGTCATCCCGAGGCTTTAGTTTTACACTAGGGCTGACCCCCTATTTTTGTGACTTAATCTGTTCCATAAGATTGACCACTTCTCTTGGTTCTCTGATGCTATAGATCTGGTTCCTCCACATGATCCTTAATGAGGCTGGGAATTTCATTTGAACTGTTGCCCCCAGTGATCTGAGTTCTTGCATGTAGTTTCCCAGCTCCCACTGTCTATCTTGTGTGGCTCTTGATAAGTCGGAACGGATTTTAAAGTTGTAGTCTCCTTTGGTGAAAGTGCCTGCTTTTAAAGCGTCACTTAAGATCTTTTCTTTCAGGGTATAGGTTTTAAAATTCACTAACATTTTTCTGGCATTTTTCCTCAACTTACCTAGCCTGAAAGGATCTCTGTGCGCTCTCTGGATGTCTTCTTCCAGCGTTTCCTCATCCATCCCAGGTATGTATTCTTTCAGTAGGTTTACCACAAACTTTTTTATGTCTTGTCCTTCCAACCCCTCCGGAAAATTTAATATTCGCAAGTTGTTTCTTCTTGCGTTATTTTCCAAAACTTCGATTTTCTCTCTGAGCTCCTTCTCATTCGATTTTTAACGTGCAGATTTCCCCTTGGCAGGCTTTTATTTCCTTCCCGGTTTGTTCTGTTATATTTTCCATGACAAGTACTCGGTCCATTAAGGAGTTTACTTTTGATTCAAGCACTTCACAGGTTGCCTGAATCTTTTCTTGATTTTTATTTTTTTCCGATTTGGCAAAGTTTGTCCTCATCTCTCCAATTAGAGTCCCCAACAGATTATCCATCCCAGCTTGAGGGGGTTGCTCTGGACTTTTCCCTTGCCTGCCTTGAGGTGTGCCCTGGTGCAGAATGCTACCTGCCTCTGGACTTTCCTGCTCGGTTCTCTGCGAATTCGTCTCTGGCTCTTCGGGGTCATTTATTGCCAGGGCTTGAAAACGATTGTGTTTCAACTCCTTCATCCCTGGGGAATGGCGCCGCAGTTTGCATTTCTTTAGCCTTTTCAGGTTGGTTTTTTCCTTCAAGAACCGGGCTTTTGGGTGGCAGTTTTTCTTGTATTTTGAAAAAGGATCGGAGGGATGGCGTCTCCCTGATTTTTGATCCTTGTCTAGTTTGATCAGCTTTGGCGGCTTTAGCGGCTTTGTTTGATAGTACAGTGGTGTTGTTTCCCCCCCCCTTGATTTTTGGAACTTCTGCTTATCTCCCACCCTTCTGCTGTTTTTTGTTACAAAATTAATGGGGATTTTCTCTTGGTCTTCTCCTGTGGAGCTTTGGTCTGTCCTTTCATTAGCCTCTGAAAGAAGCTGTCTACTCCTTAGAGAGTAGCATAAGCCATAATCTGTTTTTTTAGACGGATTGTTTATGGGGGGGGTTTTATTTGGTCTTTATCGTTAGTTTGAACTCCTACTTCAGGTTGTACAGAGTGTTCCTCCAGGGGAGTTCAAAAGTACAGAGTCCCCTTTTTTGCGCCTCCCCCTACCCCTTACCAGTTTTGCGCACGCCAGCTCTTCCTGTCCTCTTCTCACTCCTTTGCCTTCTTCGCTGTGGCTACCGGCCCCTGGGTTTAGCGTGGGGCAGGTAAGCCAGTTGCTTGTAGGGCCTCGGTAAATCACTCTGGCCGTAACTTTTCGACTGCAGAGCAGTCCCGCTGCTGCTTTCTCCCACACACCTCCTCGGTACGTGCGCGCTCCCGGAATACTCGGGCACTGCTCCCCGCTAGTTCCTGCCTCGAGACCGCACTGACGAGAGATCCGCTGCTGTGACCCCGGCGTATCTTTCATGGGGTATTTCGGTAAGACAGTTGCTCCTTTCGAAACCAGTAAGTTCCTTCCTTCTTAAAATGAAGATTTCTTTGTTTTGTTAGTTGTGGCAGTCGATTTTCACTTGATTTGTATGCCTCGTTGGACAGAGCTCGCGACAGGACTTCCTAGCCGGCCGCCATGTTCTCACGAGAATTACATTTTAAGATACAGAGTTTGATAATGAAGACTCAAAACAGTTCCACAAAAGAACGTTCGGTGAGCCAGTTTGACTATAAAAAATACTTTAAACTTAAACAATAACTATCAAGACCCTTCTCAGTTTCAAATTCTCTTTCCTCAAAAGAATTTTGGAACAGGAAACTGGCCAAGTCTGATGACTTGTCCACTCCTTCGGTTTTGACACAAACTGACAAATCCACAATGACGCCAAATCCCTTCCAAGTGTAAGTCAGGCAAAAGTGCCACACCAATGCAGGCCCGATTTCGCCAACGACAGAGGAGCAGAAAAACTTTTGTCAGAGATTTGACCCTGTAAACTTTGACATCGAACAAGAACATACATACCATTTCAGCAAATGTTGATTTTGGCATCATGCTGATACTAAAAAAAAAGACAAGAGGATGAGCCAGTGAAAGATTCCAACAATTAGATGCTCATCCTTATGCTCAATATACACTAAATTGTGATTTAGGTGTTTAAGCATTAACCCTGCTTTTGCTCCATATAATACCATTACATGACGGGTTGCAGGTTTTTATGAGTTGAAGATGAAGCTACTATTTTTTCCTGTGTTTGAGTTTGAACTGAAAAGCTGTCCATTACTGTGCTCTGGAAGGTGTTACACCCTGCAGAAGGCTTATTCAGCAGTAAGATCAGTCACAACCAGAATCGAGAGCAAGTATTAATCATGGGTCTACATCAGGCCCTCCAGGGTCTTGGAAACTGGAGACACGAGGTAGTTGAGGCAGTATGAGATTTGGGATCGGCCTGAGCCGTGGTACTACTGTGTCAATATTTTTGTCAACAACTGGATGCTGTGGAGCAGTTCTTCTAAAAGTGACCCGAGGGACATAAAGGTATGCGGCTACCATAGTGCTGGAAGGCAAGGCCACTTCTTGCACCCATATTAGAGCACCCTTCGCTGGAGGGCTACCACCAGTAGATGGGTAGTTGCAGAATTGCTCCTTGGATGTCACTACTGCTTTAGAGTTCGGATGCCCAGGTTAGGGATGAACATCTCAGTTAATGTCCATAACCTCTTGACAAACTTGTGACCGATGTGCTTAGTAAGCTAAAGAAAGAAACTGGCGTGGCCAGAGCCAGAGCTAGGTGGGCATGACCACAGGCAGGCGGTCTACTGGAAAAAAGCCCATACAGAACACACCGACAAATATCACAAGAGTTGTTCGCTCAACAACACTCACTACACATTGTCACCTTTCAGTTTGTAATGTGAATTTATTTTTTACAAGAGAACAAGTTGGAACTCTTAACACCCTCATATGAGCATGCCACACTGCAACAAGGCCATGTAGTTGGCAAAGTGCTGTCAACTCGGCACCCTCCACAAACCAAGCCCATCGCGCCTTGTCACTCACCAGTCCTCTACAAAGCTCCAACCAGCTTTTGGTTTGAAAGAACTGTGCCTGTCCAAGTGGATTTAATTACGGCACACATCGTTCAAGGGTTATATGCTTCATTACAGGGCACATCCTTCTCAAACCCCCTCCACTTCCCATGTTTAACACATGTTCGAGGCATGTGAGCTGTAGATCACATGCTATGCATAGATCGCCATCTGGTGTTGGGCCCGGACGTTTGCACTTTGTATTTCTTCGAAGAAGTCTTTCCAGTCACGAGGTAGGTAACTCCTCCTTTCGGTGATAATGCGCATGGGCATCGACTCCATTGTTAAATTGTTTTTTTTTCCGCCATCCGGTTCGGACGTGAATTGCTGTAGTCCAGTTCGACACCGTTCTCGGGTTCCCCTCGGTGCGCAATCCACTACCCTCGACGGTATTGTTTCTCGATCGCGTATTCCTCCCTTCGCGTATCGAATCTATCCCACATCTTCGATCGGAAAACCTTGTGCGAGGCCCTTGGGCCTAGCCGCGTCGACCGAATTCGCAGTAGATGGAACGGACTCCATTTCAATTCTGCCCGGGTGCCACTCCAAGTACCCCCGCACCGATCTTCATGACGTGTGCAATTTGTGTTTATCCCCAGAACACAACGAAGACAACTGCGAAGCCTGCTGATCCTTCTGATCGAAAAAGACGCTCCGTGTATCAACAGAAGGACTCCGTTCCAGACCTGTTCGGAGAAGATGTCGACCAGGAGATCCTCGAAGCACATGGAGCCGAGGCAGAGGAGGAACAACAAATTGACGTGTCAGAGGAAGACTCTGACATCGAGGAAGACATCACACCCGGTCAGCGTACCGTGAGTAAAGATACTCCTCTGCCCCAAAAAGTTCCCTTTAAAAAGGCTCTGGTCCCTCCTCCGCCTTCGGGCCAAGGTTGGCACCGAGAAAGTTTCCAATGCCCCGCCTTCGGGCTCGGCACCGAAACAGATAGTAAAGCCTTCCGGCTCGGGACCGAGTCGACCTTCTTCGGGGCACGAACACAAGACTTCGGCACCGAAACATAAGCCAACTGATCCCTACAAAACTTCGGCACCGAAACACACTTCGGAACCGAAATCATCGGAGCCGAAATCCTCTGCACAAAAATCCTTGGCTCCAAAAAACGTCGACACCGAAATCTTCGACGTCGAATATTATGGCTCCAAAGGAAAAGTCGGTTCCTCCTCCATTCAAGGAGCTTAGTTTGGACGTTCCGCCTGCTAACACGGACTCCAAACAAAAGCAACTGGTTATTAACCCAAAAACAGGTCACCTTTCTGCAAAACTGCCACAGAAAAGAAAACCAGAAGTTGAGGAATCTTACCATATCCCTAGAATATGGGGACTAATACTTCTCCTCCACCTCTTTTCCCCTTCCTCTCCTCCTCCACCTATTGACCCTAACCTTCTTATAACACCCACAAATTCCCCTCAGCCACAATCTCCACTTCAGCAGGATGATGGGGATGGGGATATAGATGATGACACACACGGGGATGTACCACAAGATTATGCTTCAGACCCCTGGGTAGATTATAACACGGATCCTAATAACGACAATGATCCAGATCTATATCCATCTAGGCCTTCTCCTCCAGATGATAATGTGGGGTTAACAGAATTGCTTAATAGAGCTGCACTGTATCATGGGGTGCAACTCCATAAGGAGCCTCTTGAGGAAGATTTCCTATTTGAGACACTAAATGCATCAGAAAAAACTACACATACACTACCTATGCTCAAGGGTATGTTAAAACATGCAGATGAGGTGTTCAAAGATCCAGTGCGTGCTAGGATACTCACACTTAGAGTGGACAAAAAATACAAGGCTGCTCCTACAGACCCAATTTTTATTAGAGGTCAGGTTCCACTAGATTCGTTAGTCGTTTCAAATGCTCGGAAACTGGCAAATTCTCAGTCAACGGGAGATGCTCCGCCTCCCGACAAAGAATCTAAATTAATAGATGCCTCAGGCAAGAGAGTAGCAGCACAAGCAGCCAATCATTGGTGCATAGCTAACACACAAGCACTCTTGGCAAGATATGACAGAGCTCATTATGATGAGCTAGAGCAACTGATGCAATATCTGCCTGATGAACATAAATCCAAGGCTCATGACCTCATTCAGGGAGGGAAACTTATTTCCAATACATCAATCAGGTGTGCTCTAGATTCAGCGGACACCGCTTCACGTGCTATTAACACCAGCATTCTTCTCAGACGCGTGGCTTAGAGTGTCAGGTTTTAAACCAGAAGTCCAAACAGCTATTTTAAATGCACCTTTTGATAAGGAGCATTTATTTGGTCCTACGGTGGACACTTCATTAGAGAAAATGAAGAAGGACACTGAAGTAGCCAAATCTATGGGAGCGCTACAAACACCATCCAATCGTGGATCATTTCGCCGATTCTTTTACAGAGGCGGCTCAAAGTCCATCCCTGCTGATGGGTCCTCTACCTCATACAGAGGCAATAGTCAGTCACCTTCTACCAGAGGTTATTTTCGAGGTGGATTTCGTGGAAACAATGGCAAAGGAAGAGGAAGAGGTAATACACCCCGTCCTTACCCAGCCACAAACAAGCAGTGACTTGTTTCCCCTTTCCCCCGATCATCCCACACCTGTTGGGGAACGTCTCTCTCAATTTTTCCCAGTCTGGAACTCAATCACATCAGACAAATGGGTTTTACAAATTATCCAATCTTGTTACTGCCTGGAGCTTACAAGCAACCCTCCAAACATTCCACCACGAACACACAAACTATCTCCAGAACATTTACTCCTACTCAAACAAGAGGTACAATCTCTTCTGGAAAAAGGAGCTATAGAACCCGTCCCATTACAGTATCAGGGGACAGGGGTGTACTCTCTTTATTTTCTAATTCCCAAAAAGGACGGTTCTCTCAGGCCTATATTAGACCTCAGAGAATTAAACCTCTACATTCAATCAGATCACTTCCATATGGTCACTCTCCAACAGGTACCTCCTCTGTTACAACAAAGTAACTTTATGTCCACCCTGGACTTAAAGGATGCCTACTTCCATATTCCTATACATCCCACTCATCGCAAATACCTCAGGTTTGTACTAGCGGGGCAACCTAATCAATTCAAGGTACTTCCATTCAGAGTGACTACTGCTCCCAGAGTGTTTACCAAATGCCTAGCAGTAGTCGCTGCGCATCTGAGAAGACAACATGCTCACATCTTCCCATATTTACACGACTGGCTTATCAAAGCCAGCACTCTCTCAAAGTGCCTACAGCTCACTCAAACAACAGTACGCTTACTGCACAACCTTGGATTTACAGTCAATCTGGCAAAATCCCATCTTTAGCCCTCCAATACACAAGCATATCTAGGGGCAACTCTAGATACTCAAAAAGCTCTAGCCTATCCCAATCCAACCAGAATTCACAATATTCAGGCTCTCATTTCCAAATTTCAACCCAATCTCTCATTACCAGCTCGGGTAATGATGGCATCTTGCATTATGATAGTTCCTTATGCAAGACTGCAAATGCGTACCCTTCAAGAATGCTTAGCACGTCAGTGGAAACAGTCTCACGGTCTATTAACAGATTTGGTGTTGGTGGACGGCCGCACTCCTTGCTCTCTGCAGTGGTGGAATCCACACAACATTACAAAAGGGCGGCCTTTCATCGACCCCATTCCACAGACAGTGCTAACAGCAGACGCATCGCTCACTAGTTTGGGAGCTCATCTCCAAACTCGCACAATTCAAGGATTGTGGAGTCAAAAGGAAAAGCTTCTCCACATAAATTATCTGGAACTGTTAGCACTATTTTTAGCGCTCAAAGCCTTCCAAACTTACCTTCTAGGCAAAGCTGTCCTGATACGCACAGACAACATGACAGCAATGTATTACATACAAAAACAGGGAGGAACATGCACCCTCCAACTGTCACACCTTGCACAAAACATTTGGAAATGGGCCATTCATCACAAGATTTATCTCCTAGCGGAACATCTCCCAGGAGTGATCAATCAGATAGCAGATCTCCTCAGTAGACACACAACAAATTCACGAATGGGAAATTCACCCTCAAGTTCTCCTCCCCTTCTTTCAGATGTGGGGCTTTCCAGACATAAATCTGTTCGCCACACACCAAAACGCAAAATGCCCAAACTTCGCCTCCAGGTATCCACACCTGTTATCCAAGGGCAATGCTCTATGGATGAACTGGTCAGGGATATTTGCTTACGCTTTTCCGCCTCTCCCACTCATTCCACTAGTGGTTTGGAAGCTCAGGCAAACATCCCTCACACTAATCCTAGTAGCTCCCACTTGGGCTCGCCAACCTTGGTTCACTACCCTCTTAGAGCTATCAGTGGTTCCTCATCAAAAACTACATCTCACATCCAGTCTCCTCACGCAGAGCCATGGAGAGATAAGACATCCAGATCCCAAACCTCTCAATTTTGCAATCTAGCACCTGAAGTCCTAGAGTTTGGTTATCTAAATCTTCCACCAGACTGTATGAATATTATTAAAGAGGCTAGAAGACCTACTACAAGAGCTTGTTATGCAGCAAAATGGAAGCGGTTTGTTATTTATTGTAATAACAACCACGTCAATCCACTTGATGCTTCTACTAAAAACATAATTTGTTATCTGCTACATTTACAACGTTCAAATTTAGCGTATACATCTATACGCTTACATCTTGCTGCAATAGCTGCATATCTTCAAAACAGACAACACCTGTCCCTTTTCAGAGTGCCTGCTATTAAAGCTTTCATGGAAGGACTCAAAAGAGTTATTCCTCCAAGACTTCCACCGGCCCCAGCGTGGAATCTTAATATTGTCCTTACCGGGCTAATGGGTCCACCATTCGAGCCTTTACATAAATGTGAACTACAGTTTCTCACTTGGAAACTAGCTTTCCTCATTGCTATCACATCACTCAGGAGAGTGAGTGAGCTTCAGGCATTAACCATACAAGAACCATTTTTACAAGTACACCTAAACAAAGTGGTTCTTCGTACTAACCCTAAATTCTTACCTAAAGTAGTTTCTGCCTTCCACATCAACCAATCTGTTGAGTTGCCTGTGGTCTTTCCTCAACCAGATTCTGTGGCAGACGTGCTCTACACACTTTAGATGTAAAAAGAGCATTGATGTATTACATAGAAAGAACAAAATCTTTTCGTAACACTAAACAACTCTTTGTGGCTTTTGCTCCACCACACAAAGGCAATCCCATTTCTAAGTCAGGTATTGCACGATGGATAGTTAAATGTATTCAGATATGTTATGCAAAAGCTAAGAGAACTTTACCAATTCCCCCTAGAGCGCATTCTACTCGCAAACTAGGGGCTTTTATGGCTTTCTTAGGAAACATTCCCATAGATGATATCTGTAAAGCTGCAACATGGTCTACACCACACACATTCACAAAACACTATTGTGTAGATGTGTTAGCCAGACAACAAGCTAATGTGGGCTAGGCAGTTTTACGTACACTATTTCAAACCACTGCAACAGCTACAGGTTAGTCACCGCTTTGTGAGATTACTGCTGTATAGCCTATGCATAGCGTGTGATCTACAGCTCACATGCCTTGAACGGAAAATGCTACTTACCCAGTATGCATCTGTTCTTGGCATGTAGAGCTGTAGAGTCACATGCGCCCACCCACCTCCCTGGTTACCTGTATCTGTTCCAGTACTATCTTACTTAGATAACTACACATGGACATCTCTATTCTACTCTTACTTACTCCATTCTCACCCTCTGCGGGAAAACAATCTAACAATGGAGTCGATGCCCATGCACACTATCACCGAAAGGAGGAGTCACCTACCTCGTGACTGGAAAGACTTCTTCGAAGAAAAACAAAGTGCAAACGTCCGGGCCCAACACCTGATGGCGATCTATGCATAGCATGTGACTCTACAGCTCTACATGCCAAGAACAGATGCATACTGGGTAAGTAGCATTTTCCTTCCATAATCTGTTCGCTGAGACAGGAAAAGTGATGGGCACAGTATTATCTGTATTTTTCTATGTGGGCACACTTTTTCTGACTGGCAGTGTTTCTTTGAAACAAACGTATATGTTCCTCCTTCTGATCACGTTAAGCAACCAAGCACACAATCTTCTTGTCAAGACACGTCTACTGGCTCCCCATTTAGAAGAGACGCTAGTTCAAGATCCTCACGCACGCCTACAAAGTCCTCATCGACCTCGGACCTGCCTATATCAACCATCAACTGAACTTCAAACAACCCACTAGACACCTGTGCTCCTCTTCACTCGTCCTCGCACACACCTCCCGCATTCATCGCAGCCGCAGCGGTAGCTGCTCCTTCTACATCGCTTCAAAGACCTGGAACGACCTTCCCCTCCAACTCTGTACATCCCCCTTGCTGGCGGACTTCAGAAAGAGACTCAAGACTGGCTCTTCGTTGAAGACACAGCGCCCAGATACCCAGAGACAGTAATGCGCTTTACAAATGCTGTTTGAGTCTTATAGGTAGGTACAGAATTTTCTGCTTTAGGAAAATACTGCAGTTGACCCTGAAGTACTGTAATATTTCAGTAAGCCACATTCAGAAGTGTCTATTAAACGTTTGCTTTTTAGGAAATACTTGTGCTCGGTTTTTTCATAGCATTTTCATGGAGGCTAGGTGAAATCCCCTCAGACCAATCTAGAGAGGGCCTTGGTTAAGCTTGCTTTCAAGGTGGAATTGCAAAGAAGGTCTTTCCAAGTGCTGTTTTTCATTAACAGTCCCACACTGACTATGCCTACTTTCACGATTCAAGGCAGAATGTACCATGTCCTTACTGTACTCATGCCTTGATTTAAATCCTCCATTACAGGTCTGTTCAGTGATTCTGAATGTGGAGTCTGTGTGGTGCATTATCTGCAGGTTTAGAAAAAAAATGCAATTCCACCAACCCAAACTAGACGGTGTAATAGAAACAGCATGTGACTCTACAACTGACGCAAGCAAGACAATGATTACAGGTGTAAGTAACATTTTCCTCGCAACTTTTTTCTAGCTTAACTTTATTTGTGCTTGGAAAAAGCTTTGTGAATTAGCCCATAGGATTTGGCCACCTAAATATTAACATGGTTATATATGTAATAGTGAAGCAGTTAAGAAAGTCTTCTATCTGCAAGTGTTTTGCCATGAAGTGGAAAAAGTTTAATAACCGAGAGCTACAAGCTGCATACCTATTGTTACAGGTAAGTAACATCTTATCTGTGCGCTGTTTGCCTTCTCTGTAGACTTACATGTTTGCCTTCTCTCCACAGTCTGGAAGAAGAACTTTCTGCGCCTCCGGAAGCTAGTTCTGATTGGGGGTCCTGATGATGGCGTTATCACACCCTGGCAGTCCAGGTGAGATTGTGGAGAGTGGTAAGAGGGCACCACATTGGAGGGGTGAAGGAAGGCCAGGAAGGTTAGCAAGAACCATGGATGATGATCTGTAACAGTGAGAAGTGTTGATTGGCTCTCGGGGGTAATGAGGCAGTATGGGATGGAAAAAGGCAGAGAAGGATAATCATAACCTAGGATTTGAGAGAGAGGGATAAGGATAAAAATGAAGAAAGATATGGAGGGTTAAGAGAAAGGGGGAGGGAAAAGGAAGATGGGGGGGATGAAGAAGGGGAGAGTTGCGAATGTATGGTGTAAGAGGGAGAGCTAAAGAAAAATAACCCTATGACCAGAGCAGCAGTGAAGGAAGAAAGAAACCAAGAAAGAAACTCTGGGGTTGGTGGATGAAAGGAAAACAGGTTAGGGTAAAACTGGCAGAATAGGGTAAAGTGGCAACAAGCATTGGCAAATCCAGTAGGTCCAGTTGATGAGAGCTATTTACTTTGTCAATGTTTTTGTAGCCATGTTGTACAGCAGCGTGGCTGCTGTGCAGCATGGCTGAAAATAAAAATAAATAAGGTGCTATAACGCAGACTGTGCTGGCCACGTAATAGTTGTTTTTTTTGGTAAATTGATGCTGGAGAGCAGGGCATGAGGCAAGACCGAGGGAGCAACATGGACAAAAAGTAAAAATAAAATTTTAAAAAATGCACTATGATCTGGCCAGCACAGGCCATGAGTGTGAGGCAACACAGTAAGAGCAAGGGGGTGGAGTGGGAGGCAGCACAGATGGAGGGAAGGGGCGGAAGGGTGTGGGGGCAAGTAGATTAACACAAACTCATGCACTGAGTTCTTCAACAAAACGAAAAAAGTAGACCCCACAACACAAGTAATGGTAGGACAAACACCTACTTTGGGCATGCTCCAGGGGAGGGTCAAACACAAGAAGAGGATGTGAAAACCACACAGGTTGACAAATCAGAAGCAAGTATATCAGAGTGACAATGAAGCCAACCAATAGTAGCAATGTGCAGACTCTCAGCCCACTGTAAGCTAACAAAATGTCTCACAAGCTACAGCACATGTGCTGTCTCTGGCAAGACTAAAAAAGGGAGAGTGGAGAGGAAAAATAGGGAAGTAGGTGAACAAAAGGAGATGGAAGAGGAATTTAGGGTAAGAGGGTGAGAAAATATGAAATCACTGTAGAATCGGCTCCAGCTGTGGGGAAAGTAGTAATTGGCGGTTTCTCATGGACAGAGGACATCATATTGCCTTCGATGCTGAAAAATCTTGCACTTGCTATGGCAGAATTAAGAAGTAAAAACAAGTGGGGAGGTATACAGTGATGTCCTTGTGTGGAAGAGGGCAGGAGAAGCTGCAGAAACACATGCGAGCAATTATGTCATCTGCAGAAACGTGTGCAGTGATGTCATCATGTGCGCAAGAGAGTAGGAGTTACCAGAAAACATACATCGTGTACAGAAATATAATATATGGATGCGAGTATAGGAGAAAGAATGGTAACAGTGTGTGCAGTGATTGAATGGTGTGTGCTAGAGGGCAGTAGAAAGCATGGAACCACTGATGTTGTTTTGTGTGCAAGTGGACAGATGAAAGCATAAACAGTCTGGGCTGTGATATCCTTTTATATGCAAAAGTTCAACAGAAAATGTAGACACTGTGCAGTGATGTCAGCGTGTCCGTAAGCGGTCAGGATAAGAGTTGAAACGGTATATACTGCCATTTCTGTATTTCTACATTTCCTATTGGCTTCTTGAATATGTAAAGACATCACTGCACACACCCTCTTTAAATGGAAAGCAGTAGACTTCTCAACCAACCTGCAGTGGATTGCACTTCATACAGTGCTGAGTGTGGGGGCCTAATGATTCTGGCCTCATGACGATCAAATCTTTCAAGCGATTTCTCAAAGTCACCAATCAAGTACTATTAGAAAGTGGGGATATGATAGTGCAAGATTCCTATCTTGATTGGTATGATAATGAATGCACTGAAAAGATGAAAGGGCTTAGCATAGCCCTCAGAAAAAGAAGGAGCACCCTTGGGCCAGGTTCAGCTGCTGGGTGCACGAAGGGCCTACAAACCTCTGATACGGCACAAAAAGAAAAATCAGTGCATTAAGGCCTGTAAAGCTCTGCAAGACGCAGTAGATCTAAAAGATACAAAAAAAGTTCTAGGAAATTATGGGATGGGGCTGTACAGGACCAAGCGAGAGCTTCGAGGCCAACATAAGCCCCTTAAGATAGGTAGAGCACTCTGCCTCCTTATACCAAATGGCCACGGAGGATGACCTGGGAAGAGCAAAAATGGATCCGCAGGGAGCCATAGAGAATCAAGCTGCAGCTATGATTCTCATGCATAATTACTATCATGAAGACAATGTATTTAGTCCAGGCCATGCAACATCAAAAATTGGGAAAAGCCCCAGGCCCAGACCAGGTGCCAACAGGTGTGTTAAAAAAGAATCTAGACATGTGGCTGGGTCCCTTAACAGCAGCCTTTAATGCAATCTTAGTGGGAGGCGTGGTCCCAGATTCCTGCAGGTCATCCATAATCGTCCCCATTCATAAAAATGGGAGGAGAAACGATTCTACTAATTATCACCCAATGTCGTTACTGTACGGTGTAGGGCGCTTGCCCGCCTGAAGACATGGATGGAGGACAACCGTATAATAATCTCACATTCAAGCCGGGTTCCGATTTGTCTAAAGTATGTGACTCTCTGAAAATCATCTCTTTCTGATTTTCATAGATCTAAAGACCACTTTTGGATTCGAGGACCGGACTACACTTAGGCACATTATGGAGGATCACGCTGTTCTCAAATATATATTGAACCTGCTAATTAACCTCCACACCAGTAACACAGCAGCTGTAAAATATGATCCTAAACGCGAGTGTATGACCACATTTGGCATATACACAGGGGTTAGACAAGGATGCTTACTAGCACCAGCTCTATTTAACATCTATGTTAACGACACAGGGAAGTCGCTTATCGATCTTGCCCAGGATGTACCCAAGCTGGGAAATAACCAAATGCTGATCCTTATGTTTGCTGACGATGCGGTCATTCTAGCATGCACAGAAATGTCAGCGCACCACTTTTCTGTAAATCTAGGAAACTAACAACCGACATACAGAAAACAAAGCTCATGATAATGAAATCAAAGGCCAAGTTAAAATCGACTTTCAGGATCTATGGAAATCCAATGGAACTGGTTAAAACCTTCCATTACTTGGGTATCTGGATTGACATTAAGCTTCATTGGGATGGCCAAGGAACCAAATCCAAAACGGTCCTCTCCCAACAGGCCGTAGTGGTTCGGAGGTTTGCAAGCAAGTGTAATAACCATCTGATAAAGCCTGCACGGACTTCGTTTAAAACCAAAGCTTGAGCCGCAAGCTTCTATGGTGCCGAAATCTGGGGACATGTAAATATGCAGGCCTTACAAAAAGTGGAAAACTCCTTCCTGAGACGACTATTACACCTAGTCCCAAGAACACCAATGATAATTCTCAGAGCCGAATTAGGAATGACTACTGCAGTTGATTACATTGCTTTCCACCCAGTAAGCTGTTGGATTAGACTCTGGACCACCCCTACTCTTGCAGAGTACCAAAAGAGCTGAGGGACAACCTGAGATGCCTGAATTGTACAGTTTGTCTTGGTTTAGACATGTAGAAGATATGCTAAGCTCAATAGAGTGTCTAGATTTGTGGCTCCATCCAGAAAACGTGACTAAGGCCACCTTACCCTCGGTGAAAAGGAAATATTGGGCTTTCAGGTGGCAAAAGCACAAGGCTACAAAAATTGCCTTATCTAAATATCTGGACATAAAAGCTGAACCACGTTGGGAGTCTTTCCTTGACTTGATTTCGCCACTTGAGAAAAGGGCCCTATACCTCAGATTTAGGCTAGACACGCTACAGGTTCAATCCTAAACCAAATCCTGGTCCAAGGGTCATGGACAGAGAGCTGGTATGTGTGACTGTTCCCTCGGCGGCCAAGAAACTTTGAAGCATTTTATGCTACTCTGTATTAAGTCAGTAGCCCCTCGAAGGTGTTACCTCCGCCCCTTGTTTATAAATACTGTACGAAGAGCTGTAAGGATGCCCTTTCACCTTAAGAGATCTATCAGGCTGTAGCATCGTATATATTCACTGCTTTGAAGGGAAGATGACCGATTACAAAATAGGGCTCGGAGAGTAGCAGCTGTAGCAAGAATGAGAATCAAAAGAGCTTATTATGTTATTCATGTCTGGGGCATCAGATTGATGTTTGGAACAAATGGTGGTTATTGGTCTAAAGTTCACTTGCACTTTCATTCGATGGGAGGATTAGGGCAGTGATTTGAGCCTACATAGGTGCTACCTCATAAGTGAGCGGTGGAGCAGCACTTATTTCTGTCATACAAGGCGGTCCAAGGTTGTATAGGTCTATCTCTGGCACCGATATATTTTTTAAAGGCTTTGCCTTGCACAAATGCACTTTAGCTGTTTTGCACAAGTGAGTGGTAGGGCAGCACTTATAGCGGTCTTGCAAGGTGAGCTAATGTTGAATAGGTCTATCTCTGCTACCAGTATATATGTGTATAATATCTGCCCTGTGTGGATGCACTTTAGCTGTTTTGCACAAGTGAGTGGTAGGGCGGCACTTCTAGCGGTCTTGCAAGGTGAGCTAATGTTGAATAGGTCTATCTCTGCTACCAGTATATATGTGTATAATATCTGCCCTGTGTGGATGCATTTTAGCTGTTTTGCACAGACGTATCCACTGAGGCGGTCTAATATTTTATATTCATTAGCCATTCTAGACGACAACCATACTTAGCACTTTACCTGCTCGTTATGCAGACATATATATATATTTTTTTTTTAAAAGGCTTTGTCCAGCACAGATGCACTTCAGCTATCCTGCACAGGCGAAGCCTTCGAGGCAGATTAATGTCTCTAAAGTCATTAGTCGTTCTAGACTGCAACTTAATATAACACTTAACCTGTTTGTAGCCAAGAAATATAATATCTTTTCTAACTACCTCTGCACCCAGCAACGATGCGCTCTTTGCTGTCTTTACACAGATAAAGCCCTTGAGGTGGCTTAATATTCCCAAGCCATCAGCTGGCACAGTGAAAAATCACTTATATCATTGTTATCTGCTTGTTGCTTAGTTACAATACTATTCTTCGCTTGCCCTCTCTTGCTTTTATACTTAGGAATCATTGTACAATAGAAAATTGTTTAAATATAACTAGAGATGCCATTTTCAGTCCCTGTTCCTTTTGCACTGACGACACGCCCTTGATCTAACACATCTATGATTTTATCCGTTGTGCATCCCTGCTTCGCTAAACTACGCCTTATTCGTGATACAGTGGAGGATGATTGTTACATCCATGTTACCAAGGGAAGCCTTGCGGACTAATGGCAACCCTCTTGAGGTGTTTCACCTATTCAGGCAGTATTTTGCACCCATGAAATTGCAGAAGGGAGGCATGTTAGCATAAGGGAGCATGTTGATGGGAATGTTTAATGACGTTTTATCTGGGACATGTATTGTCATAATGAAGTGTATATTTTTGGATATTCTGCAATGTATAATCTCTATGTTTTATTATTGTGTGGCTTTATTGCAAAGCTGAATCATTAAACTTGACTTATACTTTTTGTCCTGACCCCTTGCACAGTGTGCGCAATGTTGTCCTAGTGGAAGTGAGATGACCGGATTTACAGTAGAAGCACATTAATAATTGAATGGTTCTTTTCTGTTTTTCAGCCAGTTTGGGTTCTACAATGAAAACGAGACGGTGATGGACATGCATCATCAGAAGGTAGGGAGGATCGCACCTGGGCTCTCGCCCTTCGAAGCCCACACTCCATAACTGGCAATTTATTCACACACCAAATCTGTATTGAACACCTAAGGCTATTCTAGTCACAGTATGCGCTACGAAGGAAATGTACTCAATTTGCCAGTCCCTCTAGTCCATGGGTACTCACAAACTTTCTCTCAGGGGCCAAATTTACAGTGTGGTTTGTGGCCGAGGGCCGCACTGGTGGGGGCGGGGTCATTGGGGGAGGGGCGGGGCTAGAGCAACAAAACAAAATATTACCATGAGGTGGAACACAGGCCCCTGCAGCGGACGCCTTCGTCCACTGAGCCACCGGACCCGGCATACACATCTCTCTCTCCCACTCTCTGTCTCCCTCCCCTCCCTCCCTCCCTCTCTCTCTCTCTCTCTCTGTCTCCCTCCCTCCCTCCCTCCCTCTCTCTCTCTCTCTCCCTCTGTCTCCCTCCCTCCCTCTGTCTCCCTCCCTCTGTCCCCCTCCCTCTGTCTCCCTCCCTCTCTCCCCCTCCCTCTCTCCCCCTCCCTCTGTCCCCCTCCCTCTGTCCCCCTCCCTCTGTCTCCCTCCCTCTGTCTCCCTCCCTCTGTCTCCCTCCCTCTGTCTCCCTCCCTCTGTCTCCCTCCCTGTCTCCCTCCCTCTGTCTCCCTCCCTCTGTCTCCCTCTGACTCCTTCCCTCTGTCTCCCCCTGACTCCCTCCCTCTGCCTCCCTCCCTCTGTCTCCCCCTGACTCCCTCCCTCTATCTCCCCCTGACTCCCTCCCTCTATCTCCCTCTGTCTCCCTCCCTCTGTCTCCCTCTCTCTCTGTCTCCCTCTCTCTCTGTCTCCCTCTCTCTCTGTCTCCCTCCCTCCCTCCCTCTGTCTCCCTCTCCCTCTCTGTCTCCCTCCCTCTCTGTCTCCCTCTCTCTCTCTGTCTCCCTCCCTCTCTGTCTCCCTCCCTCTCCTTCCCTCTCCCTCTCCCCCCCACTCCCTCCCTCTCCCCCCCACTCCCTCCCTCTCCCTCCCACTCCATCCCTCCCTCTCCCTCTTCCTCCCACTCTCCCCCTCTTCCTCCCTCTCCCTCCCTCTCCCTCCCTTTCTCTCCCTCTTCCTCCCACTCCCTCCCTCTCTCTCCGTCTCCCTCTCCCTGTCTCTCTGCCTCTCTGTCTCTGTCTGTCTGTCCCTGTCCCTGTGTCTGCCTCTGTCTGTCCCTGTATCCCTCCCTCTGTCTCCATCTCTGTCTGTCTCTGTATGTCTCTGCCTCTATCTGTCTGCCCCGTCCCTGCCTCTATCTGTCTGTCTCTGTCTGTCTGTCTCTGTCTGTCTGTATCTCTGTCTGTTTCTGCCTCTGTCTGTCTCTGCCTCTATCTGGCCCTGCCTCTCTCTCTGTCTCTCTCTCTCTCTGTCTCTCTCTCTCTGTCTCTATCGCTATCTGTCTCTACCTCCATCCGTCCCTGCATCTGTCTGTCAGTCTGTCCCTGCCTCTGCCTCTATCTAGCTCTATCTGCCCCTGTCTCTATCTGTCTCTGCCTCTATCTGTCTCTATCTGTCCCTGTCTCTATCTGTCTCTGTCACCTCACCCGGCTCTCACACCCTGCTGTCCTTGTCATTCTCTATCTGTCTCTCCCTCTATCCCTGTCTCTATCTCTATCTGTCTCTGCCTCTATCTGTCTCTGTCTCTATCTGTCTCTATCTCTGCCTCTATCTGTCTCTGCCTGTCTCTAACATTCTCTGCCTCTAACTGTCTCTGTCGGTCTCTATCTGTCACTGTCTCTGCCTCCGTCACCTCACCCGGCTCTCACACCCTGCTGTCCTCTGTCACCCTCCGTCACCTCACCCGGCTCTCACACCCTGCTGTCCTCTGTCACCCTCCGTCACCTCACCTGGCTCTCACACCCTGCTGTCCTTGTCATTCTCTGTCACCTCCCCCCCCCCCCTCCCCCTCTGTGTGGCAGCCCGGGCTGAGACAGCTTCACGGGGGCACGCACACAGCCTTACCGAGTACTTCACAGGTCTTTAAAAGACCATTTGCATGATAACGAGGCTTTGTTGTATTTCGCCTCTTCTTAGCGCCCCTGCAGCTCCACTCGGACGATCCCTGGAATCGCCCGGCCCCCACAGAGCAGAGTCTGTGTTTGCTGACACTGTAAAAAAGATTAAAAAAACACAGGTACGTTGTCTGTAAGGTCCGCGGGCCGCCAACGAAGGCTTGCCGGGCCGCTGGCGGCCCACGGGCCGTACTATGAGTACCCGTGCTCTAGTCCTTGACCACAACTTAATGATCCATATCCATAATGATCCGCGTGTATGAGTGCATAGCTTCCACCTTTGAAACCAGAGGCCTGCTGCTATTGTCGCTGCAGAATTTGCTGTGGACAACCAAGTGTGTTTGCAAAATCTCTTGAAGCAAATTGAGTGCATGTGTCTCGCTGTGTGTACATCAGTGTCCCACACAATGCAGTTGGTGGCATGTCCTGCACCATCATAGCTGCACCAAGCCAGGAGGCCAGGAGAAGTCAGTGGGAGGCATCAGGGAATTCTCGATCACTCCTCTGTTTCACTGGGGTCAACCGTGCGAACAGCTTCACTTCACCAATTGAAGACCCTCATGCTGTGTCCTCTTGCAGGTCCAGGCGAAAACCTCACCTATGGGTGCCCTCGGCTGTGCTGCAGAGAACTGGTGCCATGTCAACCCTATTCAATGATAAGTAACCCAGGCTAAATTAATGTGCATACTCTTTGTAAGGCCAAAAATAATACTGGTGAAGTTTAGTAGAAGTGGAACCCAGGTGTACTGCCAGGGATGTTGTGGGAAGCCTGCGTAGAGAATAGTGGTAAAAACCTGATTGGTCCAGGTAATGGCCTGGTGGGGTGATGTCTTGGGCCATCTTTTGCATGGCCACCCGGCTGCATTTCAGACAGCGTGCTTCAAGCAAGAGGGGGGCTGTTCTCACGAGTGGTCTTTATACCCAGGTAGCTACCACCTCCTCGTTTCTCAGCAGCGGTGTTCAGGCAGCGTCTTGTTTACCCACCATTTTGAGTCAGAGCCACAGTCTGCGGTTACCTAGGCACAAGGAGCTTTGGGTGAGGTCTTATCCACCCCTAGATTCAACACATCAAACTGTATTGTCTCTTTTATTAACAGTTGTTATCCAGTTTAGTGGTTCGTTGTGTGGATGTTGGAAGGCACTGATTTTGAATTATCTCTGCCAGTATTAGAGCCTCGGACCTGCAGGTTACATCCAGAATTCATCCACGCCCTGGGTCGTCGTATGGCATTTTACCCTATCCGTGCTCCCTCTCTACCTCATTACGTTTTTCACTCTCTTTCCATCTTTCTTCCTCTTTCCCATCCCCCTTTCCAGTCTGTCTTTAATTGTTGCTTGTGTTTTCTTTTTTGTTTGGCCTGTCAACTCTGCACTACCACCCCTCTCCGCTGCAGTGCTGTCGCTCCTCCATTCATTCTGGTTGAGTTGCATGTCTGACTCTCTCTCTCCTGTTTCAGGTGTACCTGCAAGATGCATTCGGCCTGAAGACGCTGGACGCCCGGCGTGCCATCACTTCGTACACCATTCCAGGAGTGCACCACACCACCTGGCACTCCAACCTTACCGTCTATGAGTCCTACATTGAAAAATGGCTGACATAGTGGAACCAATAAGTGGATTGAAGACAGTCATCCCTCCCACAGACCCTCTACCCCTCCTCACCCCATCCAGAGGCTGCCAGCTGTGTGGGTGGTTCTCATGCTGGGGAACATTGGGCTGCGAAGATCACAGGAGTATTAAGGCCTTGATGCAAAGAACACAAAATGTCTGCCCAACCTCGATTGCGATGGGCGGGATTGCAGTAGGGGAGTGAACGCCTGCCAGTCATTACGTTTCCGTTCATCACATAAGGGTTTCATTTTTGCAAACACTGCCATGGTAACGGGAAACCCGACTGGGATAGCGGAGGACAAATCCTTAGGGAAAGAAGTAGGAAAAACCCCGAATTTTACTCTCTTTTATATTTATTTATTTTTTAAACTGCTAGTGGTGTCTGAAATGTTCTGTCCTTGTGCAGAAGTGTGCCTTGTCTGCATGTCAGAATGTTCAGTCTCCTCTCCTCAGTCTGATTGTAGTTTTTGAGTAGTGTAACATCCCTCTGCGATAATCGCGACTGCACTACCCCCTCATCTCACTTTCAGAATGGAGGGGAGGGGTGTGATGCATTAGGCCCTCCCAGATTGCTAGCCTAGTCCTCTCCAAACAACTAAAGTTGAGATGGGTGAAAACTGGTGCCTTCACTTCAGCGTGTCTGACTATCAGGAAAGCCCAGTGCATCACACCCCGCCCATTTTCATCTGTGGAGATGACCAGAATCCGGGAAAATGAAGAGAAGTCTCTCCCTGTATATTTTTTGTTTTTAGCGTTCTATGTGTTTTTTTAAAAAAATGACTATTTAAAATTCCTGCATGTAGCACAAAAAAAAGGTTCAGGAGTTCAAGCTGCATTGGTGATGTGTTTCCCTTTTCGTGTTGCCGTTTTCAGGATTAGTCGTATGGATGGAAAAGGTCAGAGCTTACTTCACGCCCTTTTGGACCATAATAGTCTGCAAATTGCTCTGGCTGTGAAACCCCAAAATTACAGTCATTTAATTATGAAGTCAAAAATAAGCAAAGGCTGACAGGGGCTGAATTATAATTTTACGGGCGGTACTCCGACAGTTGGGTTGGAGGAGGACATTACATCCGCCAGCCTGACAGATGCCAAATTTAGAGATCACCGCTGGCCCCGCAGTTATTTCTGTACCTTAAGGTACAAAGAAATTGGTAGATGGTCACTGTTTTGACGGCCGCTCACCAAACCTTAAAGTTTTTGTTTTTCAAAAACAAACTCCCAGAGGTGGAGTTTGCTAATGAAAAAATAAAGACTAATGAACCCTGCACCCAGGAAGTTTTTTGCCCTAGGTCTCTGGGGTCACTATTTGCTTTTTCTGTCCCACACCTGTAAAACATGGTGGTGACAGACAAAAAAACAAATGACATCACATCATCAACCCAAATTAGGCCAGGCGGTGTAATGCCCTTCCTCCGACGGCCCATACCCTGTCAGGTCGTTAGAGGAAGGTGTCCATTGACTGAGCCAACGGGGGCTCCATCGACGGAAAGCTGGTGGTCCTCCCACACTTAAATTGGGCATCCAAACCGTCAGTTTGGTGGACAGGTACACCCCACCACAAATCAGCCCATAGTTTTAAACTTGATTAAAAAAAAAAAAAATTATTGAAATAAGTATAACCTTGGTGAAAATCCAAAAGGAATCTTTTTTAAACTTTCTGAACTTCCGCCACAGTATATCTGAATTATTTCTATAGAAGTTTGCAGCAACAAGTACACACCTGGTTTTTCCAGGACAGGTCAACTTTGGATTCTCTTGTTCCAAAAGATATCTTGTTCTCAGGGCAACTTAGTGAGGTAACCAGACCAAGAACAGTGACATTATTACATCTCTCTGGTACATGGCCAGCATTGCTACTTGCAGTGTCCAACTAGGTACCTTCTGCTGGTGGCATCCCTGGCGACTGCTTGGCCTTCCTTTGCGTGAGCAATTCCTGGCGCAACACCTCTTACTTTGGCCTATAAATGAGCAGAGTCATCTTTTACAATGGCTGATGCTTTGCGGTATATTTTCGCAGCATCTGTTAAAATGTACAACAGTACCTGGAATGGGGCAAAATGGTGGGAAAACTTGGCCGTTTTTCTTGACTTTCCAATATCCGGTAACAATTTTTACAGCAATTTATTTTCCTCTGGAGGCAAGCTGAGCAAGAGTTTTGCAAATTTTGAATAGAAAAATTAAAAAGTTGACATTCGGGATTAGAATTTTGCTTGCTATTTTATGTATGTTTCAAAATAGCCATTGAAAATGTTATCAGCCATACAGAATACCGATTGCTGCTTGAGAATCCCAGGAAACCATAGGGAACATTTTAAGAGTCCAAGATACTGTTAAGCAAAGTACTAGATTACTTGACCTGGCTGTGTTTTTAATTGTTATAAACTAGATTACGCTTCCTCAGGCCTGGTGTCTGCCTTTAAGTCACTCTAATGTTTGCTGCTGTTGAGTGCTTTCTTTAGCACGGAGGGTAGACCTCCATTTTCTTTCATATGAAGGATTAATTTACTAAAAGGGAAGGGCAGGACCACACCGCTGCCCAACAGATACTGGTGACCCCAGGCATCAACAAACTGAGTATGAGAATCCGCATACAACTTGTTGGCTCCAAGGGGAGTTTGGCCCTTTTTTATTAGCGCTTTTGTAGGTACTTCTGGTAGGTGGGGTCGGTTAGGCAGTGTAGGGACTGGTAAATAGGGAAGGGGTGTCAATCTCTGCATTCAGGTGGGTGTCAAAAGAACATTTGCATCGATTCAATAAAATATATTGGATAGTGGGAGTGACATCACACACACATTTTGACCAAAATAACCTCACAGTTTTGACCCCTTTTCCCAATCGAAGCCCCTCCACTTGCTGCAGAGGTACTGATCACACAGTAAAGAGTGAAAACAACGTGGGGTTAGAGTCCAGTTTACCGTATGTTCTGCTGCTACCCTCATGACTCCTGGGACCAGGGGTAGCAAGGGCAGTGCCATTCTAAACCTGGGGGCCAAAAACGCGAAGCAGCTGATAACCCCCTTTGCTGTCCATGCAGAAGAAGCCTCTGCCTAAAGCATCATTGTGTTTGCAGACTCCAAACCTTGTTCTCCAACCTTCCTACCGAAACGTGTCTGCACTCCTTTATGCTGATGTCCCGGCTTTGCCAGTGTTTTCATGTTTCTTTATGCCCTTTCTCAAAGTATTGTACATAATACAAGAAAAATGTGATGTCACTGTGTGACGACATCTTTGTTGTTCCACCAGTTTGTGGAATGGGCTTTCTTTGCTTAATGCCAATTGAAACAGCATTTCAGAAACGTGATGCTAGTCAAAGTACATGAACCAAAAAAGTGTTGGTTTTCCAGTAAAGAGTAGTCTTAAATCTGAGTGGGGAAGGGATTAGGGCTTCTTTCCTGGGCACAAACCCTGTTTTTGGGTGGGATGGGATGCTATGTAAATTTGAGGGGTAGCAGTTGTTTAGGGGAAGGGGTTTATAAAAGAAGGGGTAAGATTTGTAATGTTCCTGTCTGTTTTTCTAATGTTACAATTCTATTCTTGCATTGCTCAAGGTCTCTGTTTTGTGGCTGTTAGCACTTTGAAGTAGGCTACTGTTTCTGTAAATTGGATGTGTTATGGGGTGCAGCCCATTGCAGTGAGCCTCATCACGCTTTTAGACTGCACATGACACATGGCCACCAATCTTGCTCACGATCAGACTACTGACGTCATTAGATTGGGAGCTACTTATCGGAAACGTGTTTACATTTGCATCCGCGGAAGCGAATAGCATGCATTTTACATGTGTTTTTGAAACTTTTATTGGGAACATTTGTGCTTAGTTTTCCACAGCATTGCATCGTGCAGAGCGGCATGGCTTTTGGTCCACAGACATGGGGTGGGGGATTGGCTAGCTTGTTTGTGGGGTGTCCATCATCAAAAAATAAATTTTGGAAAATTGCTCAGTTGCACAAATCCACCCCTCTAGCCAAGATGAAAGCTCATAAAAAGATTTTGAAATATTAGTGGGGAGGGGCTTTATTTGGGTCAGACTGGATCAGTGGGCCCAAGTTCTTCCACAAGCTTCCTTCAAGGAGATCAATAAATGCTAAAAATGTGTTGCTGAGCCCAGAAAGTCATGGCCACAAAAACGATTAGCCTACAGCGTGTTGTGTTGGGAGGCTGGGTGCATATAATAGAGAATTGCTTTAGGACACGAGTCAGTGTGCCTTTGGAAGTGCTCACCTAGTCATGTTGATGAAACGTTTAATGGAGGGAATGGGTGCAATAGGTGCAACTCTCACTGCATCCCAAATCGACAACTCTTGGCGTCATGGTGCCCCAAGGGATTGCAACTACAGAGGGGGGTGGTAGTGGGTATACATTGTATATTCATTCCCTGCAGCCCCCACTGGACTACATTGGGCCTGTTTTTTTTCTTTGTGTTTGTTTTTGGCTTCGTTACTCGTTTGTTTTTTGGGTCTTAAACATTTTGTAACACTTGAAGCACATGTAAATTAAAGAATAACATCTTACCTCAGATTTTGCTTTCTTGTTTTCACTTTCGACTTGTTGGGCTGTTGATCAGCCATTTTCTGTGGAGTAAAAACTGCAGGATGTCCAGGTTTGGGAAATGGCCTTGACTCAACAGTGGAGTATATTCTTTACATAACAAATCCATGCCCACCAGGACTGCTTATTGACTTTTTTCTAGAGTGTTTCATTTTCGAACTAAACAGATGAAGTTATTCCTATGTGGTAAAGGAAACTGTCCTAGACATTACGAAGGTGTGCAAGGTGAAAAACTAGTTACTTGTAGCAATAGCTTGGAACTCCTGTAGAATGACATGCAACCCTCCAAAGTTCTTGGTGAAAGGGTTGAGCAGTCAAAAAAATTCTAAACTTATCAACATAGTAAACATTTAGGTGGCATAGACTCCGTCTGTGGTCAGCGCCAAAAAGAAAATCTTTAGACTTGTTCCGGATATTTCCATACCCAACCACTAGAATGCAGGAAAATGCAAAGCATGAGGCTGTAGTGTTACAGGTTAGCAGCTAGTTTCTTCCACAAAGAAGCCGTAATGGCATAAGACATTTTAAAGAACTGCAAATGTTACTCAATAGAGAAGGATGGGGCATGATAGCATGAGTAAGAATTATTCATGGCAACGTCTTTCGCCTCATACTGCCTAAACATGTTGATCTGTTAAAGCGGTCCTACATTTTCAACCACTTGTTCAGTAGTGCCTGACAGTTTGAGCAAGGATCAGATTCGCGACCACCGGAAAGATAGAAAATCAAATGCAGTCGCTCCCAAAACTGACCAACTCTTCAAACAGCCTCCAACTCACATCCTCATCAGTCCGAGGGCGCTCAAACCCTGAGGTAACCTAGCGCTTAGTGAATTATCCAGCCCACCTGAAAACTCGAAGGTCTTAAGAACTTTCCTGGCATGGAGGTGTTGGACATCAGTCATAAATGATCAGGGGGTTCATTCCATATGCACTCTCCTGTGCAGGAAATTCTTGTTTACTGAAACAGGCACAGTAGTGGAAGTTCTTTTTCACTACTGCCAAGCGGCTTGCCGGGTAGTGTAAAGAAATATACGTTACGTGCTTCATTATAGAATGCTTTAAGGGTGGTTGTAAAGGTTTTAAATCCCTGGTTTGCACCGGGAGGCATTGAAGATCTGTTTGTGCTTCAGAGGCGTGGACGTGCGAATGGATGTACTGAAGCACACAGCTGAATTTTGGACTACTTGTAATTTGATTACATAGTATTTGCTGATAGCAGCAAATAAAGCATTACAGTAGTGTGAGAAAGTGCCTCTTCTGTATGGTTAGCCCTCCACTTTTTGCCTGGTCTTGATGTGGTTTAGAATGTAGTGCACAGGGTCCCTGCCAACCAGGTCCCCTGTGCCAGTGTTTCTTCCCTAAAAACAAATCTCTTATTGGCATTTCTGCCCTCTGTAAGTCCCTAGTAAATGGTACTCTGAGTACTTAGAGCCTGGGGCTGAAGAGGGTCCCCTGGTGGCCCCCTCACTGGGACCATGCCACTGCCCTTGCAGCTTGCATGTCCCTGTGAGGGAGAAAATGAATAAGTCGACATGGCACCCTGCTTGGGTACCATGCCAGCTAACACTGCTTGAAGGCATAGGTAAGTCACCCCTCTAGCAGGCCTCACAGCCCTATAGCCCCGTGCTATACCACAGGTGAGGGCCTATCTGCATGAGTTGATATGCCCCTACAGTATTGGGGGTCCATTTCCTAAAGTAAGTGCCAGTGAAGCCATAGAAAGTACTTGGGCTGGAAACACGACAACTCGAGTTCCACAGCACCACGATGGCTTCACTGAACACAAGAGTGTTTGGCATCAGCGTGGATATATTGCAAGGAGTAGTTTGGTACCAGTGTGAGATTTATTGTACCATGTACCCAGAGGGCACCTCAGAAGTGCCCCCTGACAACCTGGGGGGCACTTCTGTTTTGGTCTCTGACCGGCTGTAGGCAGCCAGCCACCACCAGACATGTTTCTGGACCCCTGGGTAGAGAGCCCCTGCTCTCTGGGACCAGAAACAATGCACATCCTGGGCAGAGGTGTCACACCTCCTCCCCCAGGATGAGCCAGTGCTAGAAGGGGGGAGCTTCAAAGGCCTGCCCCCTTTGTAATGCGACCTCCAGCCTCTGCTGCTAGCAGCAGATGGCAGCCCCCGGTTTACGCCCCCACTTTGGGCTGGAAAACTTGGGAAGAATAGGAGGTGTGCCAACCTCGGACGCTTTAGATCTAGAACCATGAAGCTGGCCAAGGGAGTGCCACAGGGCTCATGTTTGAGCCCCACCCTGTTCAACATATATGTCACTCCCTTGGCAGATCTCCTGATGTCCTCCGGGTTCACACCAATCTCATACGCTGATGATACGCAGCTTATCTTCTCCTTCAATAAATCTACCCTACCAGCTCAGGCTACTTTCTCTTCGGGCATGATAGCGATATCCAATTGGATGAAGAGTAACTTCCTCCAGCTTAACGTAGGGAAGACCGAGATCATGCTTTTTCGTGAGGCCACACTGCTATGGTCACCGAATTGGTGGCCACCGGATCTCGGTTCTCCCCCTACCCCTAAGACAGTTGTAAAAAATCTTGGTGTCCGCCTGGATCAGGCGCTAACCTTGAAGGGACATGTGGTACATACTGTTGGCGCCTGTTCCCATGCGCTGAGTCTGTTGAGACGTGTTTTTCCGTTTCTTCCGGACTCTTCAAGGAAAACCCTCATCCAGGCACTGGTACTAAGCAGATTAGACTAGATACACTCTGCTGGTATCAGCTACTGAATCTTCCCTGGATCGATTGCAGGTAGTCCAGAACACCGCGGCGCGCCCGGTTTTAAATGTACCTTCCAGAACGGCCTCGGCCCCGCTGCTACAACAGCTCCACTGGTTGCCGGTGCGCAAACGTATTAAATTCAAAATTTGCTGCACCGTTCATAAAGCTGTGTTTGACAAGAGCCCCGTCTACCTTGCTGAGAAATTCAATCATTACACTCCCGCCAGGGATCTGCGCTCAGGAACTAAATCCCTTCTTGTAGTCCCCCTGGTCAAGAAGGCTAGGATGAGGGGGAAAGCCTTCTCGCATCTTGCACTGCGGCATTGGAATGAGCTCCCCGTCACGCTGAGACAATGCCCAGATCATCTACAATTTAGGAAACTCCTTAAAACAGTCCTGTTCTAATCGATTGCCCTCAGCTCTCTCTTGTAGGCTCCGCAGCGCAGAGATACCCCTTCGGGGGTGATTCAGGCGCTATATAAGTCTATAATAATAATAATAATAACCAAGCCCAACCAGAAGAGAGAAGTGTAGCAGGCTCCGATGGGTCGATGAAGGGCGCAGGTCGCTCTGGAGGCAACGGGCATCGTGGGGACAGTCGAAACCGCAAGATGGAGGAACAAGTGACATCAGAAGGTCTGAAGTTAGATTTTATGCACTCTTAAGTTTGCAACCAACCACTGTTGCTCCATTTGTGAAGGTGAGGAAGAAAATAAAGAAAACTGACATCAGCCCGCAGGGGCGGCACTTAGGACTCAGAGCATCACTTCTGGGGGTGGTGTGATGTCGCTGTGGAGTCTGGTGGCACCACCTGTTGATTCGCAGGAAAAATTGCTAAGAAAAAGTTCTGGATCCAGTGTGGTGGTTGGGTTCATTTATAAGATGAGGAATATACAGTAAGATAGAGTATTCACCAGAAAGCACATTACCGAAGCAAAGTAACTTGTTCCTCTATAGGAATGCCTCAGAAGAACTTATTATATCTCCGGGGCTTCAGGCAACCTGTCCATTCCACATCTCTTTGCCATCAGACTGTTGGACAACCCTCCACATCACAATAGGATAAACCTTACTTAGCACAAGAAACTCCCTGTCGAACCTCAAGCATGTACTCCAACCATGCATCATTACCACCTCTAACTCAGTGAAGTCACTGCTGCTTCCAAAGATCCAGTGAAGAAGTTACTGATGATGGGGTGACCAGTGTCTGTTTATGGATACATTTACTGGCATCTCACAACCAGTTTAGGACTCAACTGGTGTGCCTATTGTTCAATGAGGCAGATATAGAAGACGGCCAGCGCCTACTGTGAAGTCCCTGAGGTGCTCAAAATCTTAGGGGTGTCTATTTCTGGTACAGCTTGTCATGCTAAAGATTTTCCAGTGGTGGCATACCAAAGTTTATTTCTCCTGACCACTGCATGCTAGAGGGCTATCACAAATGGTCTGACAACAGGATGAATCATTTGAGCCACCAGAACCAGACCCTGTGCCTGGGGAGTGAAGGCTGACTGCCTTATGGTCATTGTGCGTTCAAGATCAAGAATAATCTGTTTGGGCGTGGCCAAGCACGGGCTGAAGATGGCCGTGCTGTGAGAGGGCTCCGCCGTTCGTCCTAGCCCACGTCTATCCTGAGTGCAGATCCGCTGTACCCTTCGACAGTTTCTGCAACCGGAACACTAGCGGAGCCCATCCCGCCGGTTCCGGTGTTTGGAGTGCGCCCAAAAGTGGAGAAATTGCCCCCGGAAGCTTCGGCCTGCGGTGGGGCCTGCAGCCGGGACGCACAGTGGCGAGCCAGGCCGGGTGAGGGGCTTCGACCGGCCCTTTGCGGCCCTGCGGTGGCGCCGCGGCTCGAGGAGCCGACGCAAAGACCCTGAATCGCTTGGGCAGTGGAGGCGCAGACATATGGCAGCAGCGGCGACGGCGAGCAGGGAGCCGTGATAGGGCTCCGGAGAGGCGGTGAGGCATTCCGATCGGGGCGAGACAGGGTGAGCAGGCCGTGAGAGGTAAGATGGCGGCGGCGCATCCCTAGCATTGGGCGCTTCCTGTCTCCCCTGCCTGGTCGAAACTTTGATTGCTCCCAGGAGTGTTAAGACCTGCACCGGGGCCCTAGACTCATACCTCCTACCAGCTGTGACCCCCGGGGAGACGCTCTTAGCCGACTGCTGCAGCCCGGAGCGCTCGGTCTCTAAATACCAGCAGAGACTGTGGTGCAGCCAGCGCTAGTAGCCTTAATAGGAAGCCCATTCAGCTGGAGGGAAGACTGGCGAGGGACTTGAGGCGTATGCAGGGCCCCCCCCATCCTGGTGGCGGGTGAAGGTGCCCGGGAAGACCCAGACAAGCAACGGCGTTTGCCTCTTTCCTGCCATTCGAGGGACAATTGCCTGAAGTACCCGGGGGGGATCTAGAGGACCGGTGGCAGCGACAGAGACCGGGCCCTAGTGAGACGCGCCAGGGAGGAAGTGGGGCGCATGGTGGTGTACATGGTGGACACGCCGGCCGTGAGGTGGTACATCCCCACTGGTGAAGAACATCCTCCGCCGGCCTGGTCTCTGTCGACCTCGCCCATCCGCAGGAAGGACCTTGGTTTTCTATTTAGTGACGCTTCACCGCTTCTTGTGATATACCAGCTAGAGTAGTTTGAAGCAGGTCAAGATGGAGCGTACCAAGACCATGGGTGCCCGGGGACCCAAGACTACGCAATCAAACTGGACCGATATACTATCCCGAAGGATTTGCAACAGGCCCGGGCGCCCAGAGACTCCGGATCCGGGGAGCTGGGAGAGGGGGAGCAGGAAATTTCGCTCAAAGACGTTATGGCCGCCATTACTGGAGTCAAGACTTCTCTGGACACTGTGGCTATTGAGGTCAACCATATCAGAGCGGATATGGGCAAACTGAACGAAAAGGTCAAGCAAGTGGAACTTACGACAGCCAGCCTAGTAGCAGATGTCTCACAGCTCCAGGGAGTGATTAGGGAACTCCAGGATTTCCGCAAATTTACCGACCTCAAGTTAGACGATTACGAAGGCCGCCTGCGTCGCAATAATCTACTCATCCTTGGGGTTCCGGAGAAAGCGGAGGGGCACACACCAGACCTCTTTGTTGAGGATCTCATCCTTAAAAACTTGCAACCTAAAGGCCTCAGTAAGTTCTTTGTCGTTGAGCGCGCCCACAGGATCCCGGGTGGCCGTCCCAAGCTTGGGCGCTCCCCCGCGGCCCATGTTGGCGCGGGTCCTGAATTTCCGTGACAGACGTGTTATCCTTCAGATCTCCAGGGCTGGCACCCCCCTGCGCTATGAGAACTCAGACATATCCTTTTTTCCGGATTTTACTCAACGGGTACAGCGACAAAGGCGATCATTTATGTCAATTAAGCGCGTTCTCAGGGACCAGGGTATGAAGTATTCCATGCTGTTCCCTGCCCGTCTCCGGATTGAGGTGGATGGACGAGTGTAGTTTTTCAACCATCCTGAGGCAGCAGCAGACTGGATCGAGAGCAGGGAAGTGAGAAACCCGGCGGACCGGGGTGGGGGTGGCACTGATAAGTCAACCGGCCTGAGAGGATACTCGTCCAGTGGCTGGGCTCGTACTTTTTGCAGTATGTGGTGGGTGCAGGAAATGGGTGGGGGGCTTCTAGATTTATTATTGTGCAGTAAGTGGACTTAAATGGACCTGTGGCATTTGTTTTGTATGGGTATAAAGTAGATCTGTTGGGCTGGGATGGGGCGGACTCTGTCCTCCCCTCCCCACCTCCCCCTAGGTTTTTTCTTTTCTTTCTTGAGCACTTTTCTGGGGCGACAGGCACTCTGCAATTTTTCATGGGCAGTTCTAAGCCCAGAGGGCAGGGCAGCAGGGTGGGGGGGTGTTGGGTGGGATTGTTAAATTGTTTGTTTGAAGTTTTGATTTCATCAGCAACTGCTATGGACACATTGATTGGGGGAGTGGCATTGCACTCAGTGAATTTCAGTATACATGGCTATGGCACCAGTCGGAGACAGTGGGGTTAGGCTGTTGAGTTGGAATGTCAATGGGCTGGGGGACAAGATTAAACGAAGTGTTGTTCTTCAGAGCATCAAGCGCCAGGCCCCTGACATCGTCCTACTGCAAGAAACCCATTTAGTTGGAAGTACATCTAGAGCGCTGCATAGAGGGGGTTACGTCTTACTGGCTCATGCAGGTTTCACCACGGGCTCCCGGGGGGCTGGTATTTTGATGAAAAAATCCTTTCCCCTTGTACAGGACACCTGGTCGGATACTAGAGGGCGGTATGTTGGAGTCTCGGGCACATGGGAGGGTCGCCCTGTCTCCTTCCTTTCGGTTTATGTACCCCCGGGCCTTCAGGCAACCACATTTAGGGATTTGGGTACGGTGCTGTTAGAGATCCTGGAGGGTCTCTTGGTGCTGGGAGGGGACTTAAATTCGGTGGTCTCTGGGGATCTGGATCGCTACCCTCCGCGTGGTCTCCCTCGCGCGCAGAGCTGGCTGCCTGACTTCCTAGACTCCATGGGGCTGGCGGATGGGTGGAGGGTTTTTCACCCTGACACTTCCCAATATACCTTTCACTCCGGGGCCCACGGGAGTCTATCCAGAATCGATTACTTTCTTTTACCAGCATCCCAAATTCCCCATGTTCGTGAGATAAAACACTTAGCTAGGGGCATCTCAGACCACTCGCCGGTGTGGCTCCAATTGACGCTCGGTTACCAACAGGTGGGACGTGTGGCCCCCATCAATACGTGGTATCTACGCGATCCCCATATCCGACGAGAGCTACTTACGGCCATTGATAATTATTTTAATGAGAATGAAGGCTCGGTGGAATCCCCTCAGGTGCTTTGGGAGGCATTTAAGACAGTGATACGGGGCCAGGCCCTTTCTTTAATTTCGGGGAAAAAGAAGGAACAGCGCAGAGAGTTGGTGGCACTAGAGGCAGAGGTGGGGAGACTGGAAGCAAATCTGGAGTTGGACGTCACACCCGATAAGCTCCACCTTCTCAAACTCAAACAACAGAACTACAGGGCACTAGCGACAGATCAGGCAAAGGCCATAGGGAGAGCGGTTCAAGGACGGCTGTATGAGGTGGGCGACAAGGCCGGGAAACTCTTGGCCTGGTTGGATAAGAGAGAGTGGGCAAGCAGATTAGTACCTGAACTCCGAGGGCAAGAAGGCAATTTCCTGTCGGACCTGCAAGCTATTGTGGACTCTTTCGTGGCCCACTTTAAGGTTGTCTACACATCGGTAGCCCCCTACCCTATAGAGGATTCTCGCCAGATGCTTACCGATATTGCTCTGCCTAAACTGGCCGGGGTTGATCACGACTTCATGGACAGTGACATATCCAACGATGAAATAGCGGCAGCAATACGGTCGCTCAGGCTGGGTAAAGCCACTGGCCCTAACGCACTACCGATTGAACTGTACAAGCTTAAACCAGACACATTGGCCCCGTACCTGAGAGCCATGTACGAGGACTCGAAACAGGCAGGCATACTGCCATTAGACCAGCGTACTGCCACTATAGTTACCATCCACAAGGAGGGGAAGGCCAAGACCGAATGTGGTTCTTACCGACCGATATCCCTGTTGAATGCGGAGCCCAAAATCCTGGCTAAGCTCCTTGCTACTCGCCTCGTGACGGTGATTGGGACCCTGGTCCACCCGGATCAATCAGGTTTCATACCGCACCGTAACACGACACTGAACCTGCGCAGAGTTCACGGGGTATTGGGCAGGTCGGCCTCTATATTGGAACCAGCAGTTATAGTCTCCTTGGACGCAGCCATGGCATTCGACACCATCGAATGGCCGTACCTGTGGGCGGTATTGGAGAAAATGGGGTTTGGTCCTAAATACATTCAATGGGTGAAGTTACTATACTCCCAACCTATGGCCCAAGTGGTGGTTAACAACAAGAAATCAGCCGCCTTCGGGCTGGGCAGAGGGACCCGCCAGGGCTGCCCCCTGTCCCCATTGCTGTTTGCCCTGGCGTTGGAGCCACTGGCAGCTTGGATACGTCAAGATCCAAGGATCAGGGGTATGCGCTGGTCTTCAGAGTGGGAAGACCGGATTTCCCTTTACGCGGACGATATCCTTCTGTATTTGTCCTCCCCTAGGAGATCCTTGATAGTGGTATTGGATATCTTCACGATCTTTGGACGCTATTCCGGATATTCCATAAACTGGAGCAAATCCCTCCTGTTCGTGGTGGCGGGCGAGCCTCCGCTCCCGCCGCGTGGGTGCCCATTACAAACCTGTACCGAAGGGTTTACATATTTGGGTGTCTTCCTTTCTTTGGATCCCTCTCTTCGCTATTCCCGTAACTTTCAGCCCCTGTTGATCCAACTGCGTAAAGATATCGCCAGGTGGAAGTCGCTTCCTCTTTCCCTGTTAGGTAAGGCGGCCCTTTTTAAGATGATGTCCCTACCCCGGTTCCTGTACGCCCTGCAGAACTCCATGGATCCGATACCTGCGTCATATTTCCGAGAGGTCGAGAGCCTCCAACGAGACCTACTCTGGAGCGGTAAACCTCGTATTGCTCTTAGCAAACTTTCCCTGAACTGGTATGACGGAGGCATTAGCCTCCCAGATATAAAATTGTATTACTGGGCGTCTCATCTGTCCTCCATTAACCACTGCACCTATGCCCAGCCTTGCGACCCGGGATATAACATGGATAGGTGGCTCCTCTCAGGAGGGACCTTCAGTAGAGCCCTTTATTCCAAGCCCCGGCGATATCCACTTACGGGCCCCACCAAACATGCAGTGCACGTTTGGCACGCAGCTACCACTCGCCTAGGCTGGAGACGAAAACTAACACTCGCAACGCCACTATGGGACTCCGAACAACTGGGTGACCTGTGGAGGAGTAAGGGATTCGACAAATGGGAACTCATAGGTATTGCATGTATAAGGGATTTGTTGGAGAAATCTGATATTAAGCCTTTTGCAGCGCTGCAGCAACAATATAACATGGCCGAATCAGAGCGCTTCCGATACACACAGGTCCGACACGCGCTTCGTACACACTTACTGCCCGGGACCACACTGCCGGAATCATCCCCACTGGAAGATAGAGTGCTGGATGGTCATCTCCCTGACAGCAACATTTCTCTGATATACAAAAAGCTGGTCAACAACATCGCGGACCCTCTCAAGGCCCTCTGGGAGAAGTGGGCTAGGGATGGTATAGAAATGGATGACGAGGAATGGCAGGAGGCAGTCTCCTCTCCCAGAGTCGTAGCAATACCAGCTCGTCTCCGCCTTGTCCAGCTAAAACTTCTCCACCGTATTTATATAAAGGGGCCCCAACTGGTACAAATGGGAAGGGTGGAGGAGGGCGCCTGCAGGCGGGGATGTGGCCAGCTGGGAACCTTTTTCCACATAGTTTGGGAATGTACCCAGATCCAACCTTACTGGCGTGACATTCATGACATCATCAACACTGTTCTATCTGTGCAGCTCCGTGTGGAGGCCCGTAGGTGTCTCCTCAACATCTGGGAACCTAATGTTGGCCAAGAGGAATATTGCCCAGCGGTGGGGGGCGCGAGCCCCGCCCACGGCACAGGAATGGGAAAATGATATGGACTGGGCAATGTTTAGAGAGAAGACTGTATATGTATCACGTGGATGTCCCAAAAAATGGTCTCGTGTGTGGGGCCAGTGGAACTCCTATCGTGGAGAAATATGTCCTTTGTCCCCTTCAATGGATGTCCCCCAGTCTCCCTAGATCTTCCATCATATATGATTGTATTCTGTAATATTATCTATTGTACCAATGATGCCTGGCGTACTGCTCCCTATGTACTGTCATGCTATCGCTGAATTGTGTTTTTTCTTAATAAAAATGTTTTATAAAAATTTAATAAATAAATACAAATAATAATCTGTTTGTAGAATAATTTAGAGAGTTCAGTACACCGCCTGAAATATGCGGTGATCTGCATATAACAACTTTCAACCCCTGCAAGGCTGACTCTGCCTTAAATCTATCTAAAGTGGCAAATTCCATACTCTTAGATGTGGTAGTAATAACCTGTTATTTACATGACTTAGACATGTCTGAAGTGTGGTAAAAAAAAAAGAAAACCATTGCTATTAAAGGCACCTGTGGGTACACAGTGTGTTTGGAATGGTCACTAGTTCTTAATATGACCGGTGATGATGCAGATTCTTGAGTCAGATGATGCTCTTCTCCTAGCCAGCTGTACTGCAGGGATCTGTTTCCCAGGTGCCCTCTATCAATCGAGACGCCCTCCACGCAGACCCTTCAGTTAGCTTAGCCATGTGTATGTCTCCCTTGGATGAGGTTGGCCTCCCCTGGCGGGTGCAGTCCGTCACCTTGTGCAGACCAGCTCTTCTTTTATCTGCAGGTGACACCAGCAATGCTTTAGGAAGACTTCCCAGTTTTGGGATCCATTGATTGGGATAGCAACAACCCAGCAGAGATCCACTCTTGGCCTGATATCTTCCTCCTAGACTGGTGTGTAGGCCCTCCTCCGCCCGCAGGCTCCTGCCTGCGCCTCACCCCTGGTGGTCCAGTGGTAGAGCGTCACTGCTGTGCTGCTTGACTGCCCTCCTGTCCCTCTCTTCGCTGTTTCTATCCCTGTCTCTGTTTTAAATTCTCTTTTTTCTTTTTGTCTGCCTCTGCCTTTGTCTTTTTCTCTTGCTGGCTTTTTTGCTTTTTCTCCTGTTTTTGCTGTTTTTTCTGCCTTCTCCCTTATTGCCGGTGCGATCCTCCGTGGCCCCGCCCCCTCCAGTGTCTTTTTCCTGCTTCCCATCTCCCAGCTGTTCAGCCCTCACCCCCCCCCCGCAGCACTACTAAATGGCGGCCGCTGCGTGGTGAAAGTACAGTCCACTATCCTTAGTGGACTTACTCCTTCCACCGCGCAGCGCCGTCTGGTAGCTGCTGATGCTGCAGTCCCCTCCTGCTGCTGCTGACGCCACTGACCCGTAGGTCAGAAGTTCGAGGCCCTCTTCCACCCACAGGCTCCTGCCTGCGCCTCATCCACGATGGTCCAGTGGTAGAGCATCACTGCTGTGCTGCTTGACTGCCCTCCTTTCCCTCTCTTCGCTGTTTCTGTCCCTCTCTCTGATTTAAATTCTCTTTTTTCTTTTTGTCTGCCTCTGCCTTTGTTTTTTCTCTCGCTGGCTTTTTTGCTTTTCCTCCTGTTTTTTCTGCCTTCTCCCTTATTGCCGGAGCGATCCTCCGTGGCCCCGCCCCCCTCCAGTATCTTTTTCCTGCTCCCGCACTTCCCGCCTCCCAGCTGTTCAGCCCCCCCCCGCAGCACTACTAAATGGCGGCCGCTGCGTGGTGAAAGTACAGTCCACTATCCTTAGTGGACTTACTCCTTCCACCGCGCAGCGCCGTCTGGTAGCTGCTGCTGCTGCGGTCCCCTGCTGCTGACGCCACTGACCCATAGGTCAGACGTTCGAGGCCCTCCTCCACCCACAGGCTCCTGCCTGCGCCTCATCCATGGTGGTCCAGTGGTAGAGCATCACTGCTGTGCTGCTTGACTGCCCTCCTGTCCCTCTCTTCGCTGTTTCTGTCCCTCTCTCTGTTTTAAATTCTCTTTTTTTCTTTTTTCTGCCTCTGCCTTTGTTTTTTCTCTTGCTGGCTTTTTGCTTTTCCTCCTGTTTTTGCTGTTTTTTTTTTTTGTCCTCTCCCTCATTGCTGCTGCGATTCCCCCGCTGCCCGGCCACCCTCCAGTGTCTTCTTCCCGTTCCCGCCTCCCAGCTGTCCAGCCCCCCGCAGCACTACTTAATGGAGGCTGCTGTGCGGCCGCGCCGCTGGCGCGCTAAAGTCAAGCCCGTCTGAGCCTGTCCGTACCTGAACTGCGCCCAGCGCCAGGGACTCTGCCTCTGGGACACCCCACCGTTACGACGACAGGACCCTCCTCGCCCTCAACCCGGGACGACACGCCGCCTGCCACCTAGCTTCACCGAAGAAGACCCTCGGACCGTTTGCCTGCCGGAACTGCAACCGCACATTCAGCCACGTCACCACGCCAGCCCCCCTCGCTGCCCAGCCAACCAACATTGCACCCGTCCACCACTACTGCATCCTCCTCAACGTGCGGTCCCTCCACAAACATGCCATGGAAATCTCGGACCTCCTCGACGCACCCTCTCCTGACATCGCCTTTTTCACGGAAACCTGGACCAACCCCTGCTCCTGACCAGACATCGGCATCACCATCCCCGATGGCTACAAGATCACCCTCAAGGACCGCCCGGGCGGAGGCATAGCCATCGTCCAAAAAAGCACGCTCCCACGCACTCTAATGACCCCACAACAAACATGGAACACCTCTACTTCCAGATCCGAACCAACCCCAACACCACCCTCTGCGGCCCCCCCATCTACATGCCCCCTAGCCCCCCCTTCACCGACTCCATTGTAGACCTCTTCGCACCCCAGGCTCTCGCATCCACCGACTACATCCTGCTCGGAGACCTCATTTTCCACATGGACAACCTCAGGAACCAGAACACCGCCTACCTCCTGGAGAACCTCGCTAACATCGGACTCAAGCAGCAAGTCACCACACTGACCCACACAGCTGGACACATACTCGACCCCGTCTTCTCCGCCAGCGGGAACATCAGCTACAGCCACACCACCGAACGGCCATCACTGTGTACACCTCGCCTTTGAAACGCCCACCGCACACCCTCATCACCATCACTCCCCCCAACCACAGCTGGACCAAGGCCACCGAAGAACTCCTCGTCCACTCCCTCTGCACAACCACTCCGCCAACACCCATGGACGCCAAAACCACAGCACGCAACCTCCACCAATGGATCTCCAACTGCGCCGACACCCTGGCTTCCCTCAAGAGAAGACCAGGCAATCAACGACCCAAGGTGGCCAGCTAGTTCACCCCCGCCCTCCACAAATCCAGGCGCACCAGCAGACGTCTCAAGAAGAAATGGAGGAGCAACAAAACTCCGTGAACTCACGCAACCTTCAAGTCCGCCGTCAACACACACCACCTCCTCCTCAAAACCATTAAGAAAACGCCCATCTGGGACCGAGCCAACGCTAAGGCACACAATAGCAAAGAACTTTTCACCATCATCAAGGAGTTCTCCAGACCCAACAGCGAGACCTCAGACGTCTCCCCCCCTCCCCCTCCCAAGACCTCTGCAACTAACTCTGCACCTTCTTCCACCACAAGATCAGGAAGATCTATGACGGCTTTGACACCCTAGACCCAGCCGCCACATCCGCCACCATCGCAGACAACCAAGCCGCCCTTCAACAGACCGTGCCCTGCTGGACCCCGCTCACTACAAAGGACACGCTCAAGACTATGAAGAGCATCTACTCAGGGGCGCCGGAGTACCCATGCCCGTACCACATCTTCCACAGAGCAGCCGCCACCATCGCCCCCAGCTCCGCCGCACCATCAACTGCTCCATTGAAACCGCCACCTTCCCCGACGACTGGAAACATGCCAAGATCAACCTCCTGCTAAAGAAGCCATCCTCAAACCCGACAGACCTCAAGAACTTCAGATCAATCTCCCTACTCCCCTTCCCAGCCAAGGTCATAGCGAAGGCCATCAACGCCCAACTCTCTGAGTTAATCGAAGTGAACCACGTCCTGGACACCTCTCAATCCGGCTTGCAAAGCAACCGCAGCACAGAGACTGCACTCCTCGCTGCCACAGACACATCCGTTCCCTCCTCGACCGGGGCGAGATAGCAGCCCTCATCCTACTAGACCTCTTGGCCGCCTTGACACTGTTTCCCACTGCACCCTAATCACCAGACTCCACGACGCTGGCATCTGCGACATGGCTGTGGACTGGATCTACTCCTTCCTCACTGGCCGGACCCAGCGAGTAAGATTACCACTGTTCCTCTAAGAACCCATGGAGATCAGCTGTGGAGTACCCCAGGGCTCCTCCGAGCCCTACCCTTTTCAATGTCTACATGGCCCCCCTCGCAGCTATCGTCAGAAGACACAGACTTAACATCGTCTCCTAAGCCGACGACACCCAGCTGATCCTCTCCCTCACCAATGAACCCTCAACCACCAGAACCAGCTTCCACAGCGGAATGAAGGTCGTCGCGACATGGATGAGGGATAGCTGCCTCAAGCTCAACTCGGACAAGACCGAAGTCCTCATCCTGGGACCCAGCGCGTAAGCCTGGGATGATTCCTGGTGGCCAGATTCTCTGGGTGCTCCCCCCACCCAGACGGACCATGCACGCAACCTTGGCATCTTTGTGGACTCTTCGCTCACAATGGACCGCCAAATCAACGCAGTTTCCTCAGCCTGCTTCCACACGCTCCGCCTGCTCGGAAGGACTTTCAGATGGATCCCCACGGAGTCCAGAAGGACGGTCACCCACGCACTCATCACCAGCAGACTGGACTATGGCAGCGCACTCTATGCCGGCACCACCCAGAAACAGCTCAATAAACTACAGTACATCCAAAATGCCGCCACCAGACTGGTCCTTGACATCCCCTGCTGCAGCCACATCACGCAACACCTCTGACAACTCCACTGGCTTTCAGTCAACAAAAGAGTCACTTTCAAGCTCCTCACTCACGCCAATAAAGCCCTACCCAATGAAGGGCCAGCGTACCTGAACCACTGCCTCACATTCCACATACCTACCAGACAACTCCGATCCTCCCATCTCGCCTTCGCCTCCATCCACAGGATCCACAAGACCAGTACCGGAGGAAGATTGTTCTCTTACCTCGCCGCCAAGACATGGCACTCCATGCCCCTGCACCTCAGTCAATCAGCGTCACTGACTCCATTCAGGAAGGACCTCAAGACCTGGCTCTTCGAATGATCCGCCACCCAGTCCGACCAGAAGCCCCCTTACCCCCCTCAACCCACCAGCGCCTTGAGACTCTCACGGGTGAGTAGTCTTGCTTTACAAGCCCCTGATTGATTGATAAATAAATAAAACAGAAGAACTATCCTTTGGTCGTCTCCCCTTATCCTAGTTTCTCAAGGTTTTAGGGTGCACAAAGGCGGCTGGTGCAAAGTCAAAGTTCAAGTGTCCAGTTGAATAAAGCAGATCTTTCTCTGGCTCTTGTTGCAGTAACGGACAAGTCAGTTTGCTGCTGCCGAGATGCTGAGTTTCCGGGCAAAATGATAACTGTCCCTTCACACAAACATCCATTCTCCAAAGAAAAAATGATTCCACCAGAGATCAGTCCCTAGAAGAATGTTTGGATACCAAGAATTTCCATGTCCAGTTTCTGTCCAATATCTGGTAAAGATGGTGCAGCCAGGACACCACTGGCCTCAAGGTCTTTTGAATTGGGATGTCACGAGTAGTAATGAGTGACCACCCACTGTGGTTTTCTTTGTGTACCTGCTTTAGGAGCCTATATCTGAAAACTGCTAGCTGCAGTCACGATTTTTAGTGGAGGGGCACTCGCGAGACTGGGTGAAGCCACTAGACCCGACGGCTTCACTTCCGGCCTACATGGTCGTCCACTTGCAAAGCACTTCGAGACTGATAGAGGCACAGAAAGCGAAATGGTACAATACAGTGCAATACCAATTACAACTGATAAATGAATTTTAGGGTTACGGACCCAATTGGACTATAAATCACAAGAGCTTTAAAACAATGTCATGAATGTGTAGAACCTCTGTAATTCAGAAGGGACATATAATGAGTGGATTTGAAGAAGATGCAGTCTCACCAGGGATGATGCAGGGAGCCGTGTCTTCAGCTGCACCTCCTGGGCATTCCTTGTCTGTGGTCTTTGATGTCTTCGAGGCCAGCTGAGAAGCAGTAATGTCAGTGCTTAAGTCATCCTCCATCCAATCTTCAGTCATCTAGCCCTATACAGGTCTTCCAGTAGTGAAGCACAGATCCCCATCTCCCAGAGGTCACGGCAACAAGGCGCTTCAGGAACCGAAGCTTGGCTCCAGACTGGAATTCTGTCCTGGCAGTGTGATTGTCTAACGCTGATACATATATATGTAGTTTCCAGACGATGTACAGCTCATGGACTTCAGGGAGTCTGTACAGATCCAACTTTCATGGGAAAGGTGGGATGTGTGAGCCAACCAAAGATTTGCTTTATTCAGAGTGCTTCTCCCAGTAACAGGGACGTTCATTTTCCTTCCTTCTTTGTTCATAGATTTAGCAGGCTTCTGGTACAGGAAGTCCAATGTCGGGTCTAGCAGTCCAAGGTCAGCTCAGTCTTGTTGAGCAAGTTTGGGAAGCGTAAGATCACCAAAGATCTGCTTTATTCAACGTTCTCCCAGTGTTGAGGAAGTTCATCTTCCATCCTTCTTGGTTCATAGATTTAGCAAGATTCTGGTACAGGGAGTCCATGATCAGGTCCGTTTGGAAAGGTGAAGGACATTTATATATTGGCTCAGACAGACCCAGGTGAGGGTTAGATATTTGCAAGAGAAGGCAGTCAAGTTATTGCACCAGGAACGGACGATCGCTGAAGTTACAACAACTCCCCTTCCTCTTGTGGTAGTACCAGGGGGTGGCCTAGTGAGTAGAATCTTCTTGGGGCTGCCCACCTCCACATGCCCTGCCTCCTCATTGGTTGAGACTGGCTTGACTGCCGCCCTGCACATCGTGGCTCTATGTGCTGATTGGTGACCCGCCGCCTCTGGACCGGACCACAAGCACTGCCCGATGTCACTCTGTCGCTAGTGGGGGTCCAGAGGGAACTACTCTCCAAGAAACTGTGCTACCACATAATTCACTCATGAGATAGCATGGAAGCCCTTTGTGTTCCTTGAAGTTCCCCATTTACTGTGTACTGACCCCACCATTCATCTACGAGGTTATGTAGGACTAATGCCTGTACCTCGGTTATCAAGTGCGTACCCCACTCAACCTTGCAGACCCTTGAACATGTTGCCACCTCCGCTGATACACCATCTGGACCATCAAGGCAGGGGACTCATGTAAGTGCCCAACACAACAATTACACTGTGCCCTGGGGAACAAGAGTGCCCTACTCGGATGGAGACTTCATACAGCACAGTTGTTGTATTTGCTGTGACTAACAGGTATTCCTTTGGAAGAAAAAACACTTAGGAAACTATTGAACCAGTGGACCTTCAAAAAATATATATAAACCCAGATTCATCTTCATATCCAAAACATTTATTAATACAAAAATCTCTTTAGTTAATCAACAATAATTACATATTTGTACATCTTTGTCTGTACCTAATCTCTTTGAGAAAATTATTTCTACAATGTATAATCTCTAGTAAAAATGTTCATTCATCCTCCCACATTCATCCAGTACTTAGTATTTCCTTGATGTTATTGAAACACGAGATAATATTCAAAAACTTTTGCTTTTATAGGTACATTAATGATTCATATACTGTTCTTCTACATACATAGTATACATGGTCTCTAATATCTATTTACAGATTAAACATTCGGAGTCCTCACTGATGGGGAATCTCCACCAAATTATTTATTTATTTTGGTCATTTCTAAAGCGCATGGTTACGCCAACCGGCGTGTCCCCGCGCTGAACGGACTCGCTTAGCAAGAAACGGCCCTAGACACGTCACTTGAAACTGCCTACCCACATACTCCTGTCGCTATCATTCACTTTAGGATACAGAGGAAAATAGCCATGTTTTTAGCTGTTTCCTAAATGTTGTTTCGCATGGTTCCATTCTTAGGGTTTCCGGAAGCCCATTCCAACCCATTATAGATTATATAATACACCTAAGTGGGGTCGGAACATCACAATATGTTGTGTTTCAAGAGAGAGAATTACACAGAGGGATACATCATTCCCATGGCTGAAAAAGTCGTGTCCTACGCGTGTTTCGGCTGTGAGCCTTCGTCAGGAAGCCATGAATTGTTTGAAACCTAAAATGTATTGAAGGACATCTGGGTTATAATATGTAAGTCCTACTTTAACTTCTGACTAAAGCAGGATATCTGTTAAAACTTGAAAGTGTATGACAGAGAGAAGGTATATCTTTAAAAATGCTTTCAGCCCAAATGTGGGTAGAAAAGTTAAAATACACCGAAATTGTGCTCAAGAGAAATGAAAGTGAATTAAGAAAAAGATGGGGGACTAACTGGGAGGTGTGCTCATGCTAGTGGCAAGACTCCTGTGTCATACACCCTTTTACCAAATGCGGTGAAGCCAAAAAGTTATTTAAGCCCTGACTTAGGAACACATCTTATTTTCAGGGGTACCCCTTTTTTCTACATTTATTAACAGGTATTCCTTCCATCTTCATGAAAGTTACTAATCTTTGTATTCACTGTGCTTGTGTTTTTTTACATTTCTATTTGTACATTGTGCAAGGTGGTGTTGCTGCTCACTGGCCTCCATAGCATAAGGTCACTCGTAGCTCCTACCTTTCTCAGTGGCAGCTGGCACAGATCAGGGGTGGTGGGGCGGGGGGGTAAAGAAAAATAAATTTACACTTACCTTCTCGCCGCGTCTCTCCTCGTCGTCCCTCCGCTCCGGCTGGAACAGGAAGCACCTCAGGCTCCTCTAAGCCAATCACAACACTGCAATGCAGAGTTGTGATTGGTCTGAGCGCTGTGGTTCGGCGCTCAGACGGGGACTGGGAGCCTGGGCATGTTCTACACCCAGGATGTACTGCAGCCAGGGTGGAGAACATGCAAAGTGCGCATGACTGTTTGGCTGGCCCAAGACGGCCGGCCACACATTCATGCGCACTTACAGGGTGCCCACCACTCCTCCCCCACACTCCTGTCAGCAGAGCAGCCCAGCACCACAAAGCTGCCGCAACAGGAAAAAATTAAATTATAACATCAAATTATCATTTTAAATTTCCTTTATTTGCACTGCTTGAAAGCAGTGGGACGACGTTCCTCTGCCTTAGCGGAGGAGTCACCACTGCCCTCGCTATAAGTCCCATCTCTTGTTGCCATAATGAAGTCCACTCAGTTGATGCCTTCTACACCAAGGTGGGGGTACCCTGAACAAAATCTGGAGCCAGTATGGCTGCACTTGTTCATTTTCTAAATTCACTTGGGATGCTGTGCCCTTGCTGTGTCCTTTATTTCATCCAGGAGGCAAGCGGGTGGAGGCTCCAATCTACTAAGCAACCAGCTAAACCAGTCCAGTCCACCTGTTACCAACTTGAGTTTGCCAGTTGACACTTCTTTGGAAGTTTTAGCAAGGGAGCAAACCTACTCGTATACCCAGGAGACACTCTGGAGACCGGTACTTCATCTATCGAGGAAGAGCCGTCCTCTGCGGTAGCGCACAATTTTCTGAGAGACCTGGACTGGCGAGGAAGGGATACCCACCTAGTCAGCCAGATCTGCCGACTCAACTCTAGTGAACAATGAGGTGACAGACAGTGTAGCCCAAGTGCCTTTTATCTGAGCGAGTGTGCCAGTAAGGCATCCATCCTGCAAGAGCAAAAAGGCCTACCCTGGAGTTGGCTATTAAAGAAAGGGAGATGCCAGAGGCCTGATTCATAAAGCCCATCGCTGAAAAGTTGCATCTCGATCTCAGCAGAATGTCTATAAATTTGTGACAATCAAAGATTTACATGAATTTTCCATTGTTCAAAATGTACATCTGTTTCCTCCAGGTGGAAAATCCGGCATGCGAAAATTATGCAGAGTGTCTATTTCTACAATCCACAAATCTGTCTGGGGGGATTCCTCTACCTCCTCTTGCTCCTCAAGTCAGCCCTGGGTCTCTCAAAATGGAACCCAGAATCGTCAATATATTGCGCCATTCACAGGCACACATACACCCAGAACATACATACAACACACATGCACTGCTCAGCGCTACACACTAACCATATGTAGGCCAAGGGTGAGTTAAGCACACAGCAGTGGAACTTTACATAAGTGATCTTGTAGGCCTCACTCCAGTGACACAGCTAAAAAGGCCTGTTCACATTACTGATCACCACACGGTATGCTGCCATCACCGCGCTTGTGCTAATTAACTCCTTGCAAAGACAGTAGCCTTTTACCACTATGAGAGTAACTCTCTTGGCATCCCTCTTGGTCCAACAAGACCGCCATCTGTGAGACAGGCCTATATTGTGGCGCACAAGCATGATCCGTTTTGGCCTATGACGACAAAAACCAGAATCAGCAATCCAGATATTGTTGCAGCTGGTGCACTCTGGGCAGGGGTAAGCGTCTCACTAGGCATGGGGCTTTTCCGTCCCAACAGAGGGAGAATCAGAAATGCAGCTGCATTCGTGTTGAGTAATAGACTGCCTGTGCCTAGAGAAATAAGTCTCTAGGAAACCTTGCCTAGATCTTGGCTCGGTGGGTGCACTTTATTTTGGAGATATCATTGTGTGCTACAGTGGGGAAAATGGGTGGAGAATGGATAAAGTCGAGGTGGCACTGTTTCTAGGACACCCTTGTCTCCATGAAAAAGTTTTAAAGGTTTAGATACTGGAGAAAAACTTGTGGGAGTTCAGTGGATAGTAGATGGTCTGGAGCTGTTTGCTGGCATGAGAAGGGCTCATGTTCTCTAAACTCCTGTGTGTTTGCTGTGCATGCGCGTAACATTGGAGAAGGCACTGCTAGTACTCTCCGTCCTCACTGTGTCCATTAGTTACTTCCGTATGAAGCGTTGCCAAAGTTAATAAGTCAGCCTTGCATTTTGAGTCCAGGTTAAAATATTTTTTAAAAGCCTGCTGCACAGAATAAAAATAAAACAGAAAAGAATAGCATTCTGTAAGCAAAGTATCTATTAGTTAAAACATTTAATGCGTGATCGTTTAATGTATTTTGAGGTGTAAAATAGTCCCTCAAGCATTGCAGTGCCATAGGAGGTGGTATGATACACAAAATACCCACTAGCATGAGGTGTGACAGTCATAATCATTGGGGGCGGAACCAGAGTCCAATCTGTATATAATTAAAAGTTGGTAAAAATACGCCATGCGTCAAGCCAGGTCTAAAAGGGGTCCACCCCCTGCACAGGTACTGAGCCTTGCCACATGTGACGCCGAGCTGCCCTGCATTCTGCGGCTGTGCTGACGGCCTCGCGCAAGGAGCTGTTGTGGTTTCCTTATCTTATCCGTTCAGGTGCTCCAGTGGACTGGCTGGTGCCTTTGTTTATAAACCCTAACCATCAAGGTTGTATACATCTTTCAGGGGGAGCATTGGGAAGGTCTGTTTCCCAACAGCACAGGCAATGACCTTCTGGTCAGTATGGAGTGCGCTGCCCAGTTTGTGGGGTGACTTTGACAGCTTTGTTTTTATATCTCGAACCTTGACAATGCTGAAGGCGTATATATCAAACTGTGTTTCATGAAGTTATTGGGATTTTGCATATAAAACCAACTTCATAATGTGGTGACCTGTTGGCAGCAGGCCTTAGTGAAGGGCGTTACCAAATGCCATTCTCTGATAGACCACCAGGAGTCAGTGTTGTCGTTGTTGCTCTATCTCATGTTCAGAAACCTGACTCCGCTATATAACAATTGACCACAAGATGTCACTGCTGCACCAAATTATACATACATCTTAATCACGCTCATGGTTGGGGAAAAAAACCGAACAGCGACCAGAAAAAACACACGAATTCTATATATATTTTTTAATGCCAAATAATACGTGAGACAAAGATGTGCTGCAAATTCAATCCGATTTTAAAGCGTTGTCTGGAGTATTACAATTTTGACAGCCTATTAAAAATATATACATTCATCCAAAATTAAAAGATCGTATTTGTCTTGCCATAGTGTGTAGTAACTGAGGGGACAGTCCGGAAAAGGAAAACAAAAATGAGGAAAATCATGTTAAAATTATAAGTTGACACAAAAAAGGAGGGTGCAGTTCCTCAAAGGGAGGGGATAAGGCTGTCAAAAGGACCTGGCGGACAGACCAGAGGGATCAGAAGTGGGGGTGGGTGGTATGGGGGAGATCCAAGTGATCAGATCTAAATCCCCTCACACACCCAGAAGGGTGTCATGCTTCATCATTGAGCTGCTCTTCGTCGGGCCGGCGCTGCAATGCCTGACGGGCCCCTTGGTGGGGTCTCTTTAGCAGAGATCTTTTTATCTTAGCTGTATTGATGAATACAAGTGAGGGGGTGTATAAGTGTAGGGGGGTGTGCAAGTGATTAAAATAGCCTAAGGGGTACAGGGGAGTCTTTTATTAGTAAAGTGGTCCCCTTGACAAAGTAAAAACAAGGGATCTGTCACTGGTGATGATGTACCAAGACAGCTTCAACAAGGGTGATGTGCGGCAAATATATATATATCCCCTCAACCCCCTGTTCATCAGTGATTGAACACGTGAAGGGTAGTAATATAAAAACATCAGTAGTGGTATTGGGCAAATATGCTACTACCTAACTTACCCCCCTATAGTAGAGGTAATACAGACGTGCTTTAAAACTTTGTCTCACATTTTAGTCCTACTTACTGGCAGTCGTCTTTTTTTTCCAGTTTTCCACGCAGCTAGGCACGGTCCTCTGCCCTACCTAAGGGCAGTATTACCTGTACTATAAGGTAAGTTACTTAGTTACCCTTGTCACTACCCAATACTACGCATAAATATTCAGTAAAATTCTCTGGGAGATATCACATTGGCGGAACTACTGGCATGGTTGCCCAACACCACTGGCAAAAAACAATGGATTTAACCCAGATCTGTGACTGGGGGTGAATGTTTACATTGTCCAGCATTCCGTCCATCATCTGTTCTTTTTACATGTGTCGCCATAAGTGGGAAGGGTAAGCCCAGGTGTGGGTCATGTCCTCACTATACCACCAGATTCAGCTAGCCTGGCTGGTGAGGGATGATACCCCAAAACAGGTCCAGGATGTTTGTTTCCGGTCCACGGAGAACCTGGACTGTTCCCATGGCGAGCAGGGTCAAGACTTATTTAAATATGGCGGGGTCCAAACTGGAATGGTGTGGCGAGCAAAAAAACTATGGATTTAACCCAGATCTGTGACTGGGGATGAATGTTTGATTTGCTCAGCATTCCGTCCATCATCTGTTCTTTTTGCATTTGAGTGACACTCTTGCAGTTATGCCTGGTGCTATTGTGCACACACACCAAACATAATCTGTGTAGAAATGGCTGTGAGTGCTCGCAGGTGTTTACTTGCGAGTATGCAGTTGCAGCCCGGAAGACAAAACACTGATTTAGAAACACATGTCAGTAAAATGACAATAATAAGGAATCTGATCACATGAACGTGATGCTGTTCCACATCACTGTGTGACTGGACTTGAGGCATTTCATACAGCCACTCGAACTAGCATTGGCCTCATGTAGTTACCAGACAATCCACCAGTAGGGAAAGGGCATTACAGCCCCCAGATTGTAAAGTACATCAGCTAGTAGCTATTAAGGACAGCTAGTATTTATTACTCACTCAACACATTGCCACCAGACAGCTATCTGATGACCAGACACACACTGCAATATAAGTAAGGATTCTGATTGAAAGACTTTCCCCCTCGTCGACAAAGAAATCTGAAATATGCATATTTTTCAATTCACTTAAATTAACTTAAAAAAAAAAAACTAGGACCTACAAACATCAAATTTACTGTCCAGCTTCTGTGAAGATTGTTTTACTTTCAGACTGTTGCACAGGTCAAGGCCCACTTCTGCCACTGGAAGCAGTTGGTGCCTTTGCTTCAGCATCATGCCATGATAAGCCAGGATGGCGATGAGCTGTCAGACGTAACCCATGTGTTAGCATTATGTGCAAGAACTCTAGCCAACATCGGCTTTTGTAGCCGCCGCCTATTGCATTCGAGGATTTTTAGTTTTAATTTGTTTCTCGCCATGGTCTGTTGCCTAAAAATTGGGAAGTTGCTGAAAGCGTATTATGTTCATCTCAGCCTACGTAATTTAACGTGTTAATAAACTAATAGTTGAATGAATGTGTGAGGGGATTGCAACACCACCAAAACACCTTTCAAAAACAACCCCATGCCATAGCTGCACTAATACCCTTTCCTGGTTTGCAATACTAATTTAATGCCATTAAATAACACTAGAATATTTCCAATTACATGGTGTGTGTTTGAGGGTTTGTACAGTGAAAACTAAACACAAGCATGTTTTCGTTATTTCTCTTATAACTGGCCTTTCGTTAATTCTGCAACCTGTTCCTTAGGCTTTAGGCTTGTTTTCCAGTCCCCAAAAGGAATTTTTTTGGGGTGACGTTCTTGGTTTACAATATCTCTGGCAGTACCTCAGTCAACCCGGAGCCATGAAGCTGCCCTACCCTGAACACCACATATTGACTAGTCGTACCAGGGTCTTGTCGAGCAGCATCACTGCTTCTTTCAGTTGCATCTCTGAGTCTGCCTCTGACTCAGGACCGCACCAGCTAGCCTCTGATGCATCTGTGGTTCCACTCACTGTGGGGCCTTGGAGAGACCCGAGAGGTGCTGTGTCGAGGTTGCAGCCGCTCATGGCCATGTTAGCCCATCAGTGGCATCAACACTGACTCCTTTGCTGCGGTGATGATGAAAGAACGTGCTAGTCTGTGGATTGCTCATCCATGAAAAACTCACTTTTGGAGGAGTGCAATTTAGACTCCATCCCTTACACGTCATCAATGCGCAATTTGCATTTATATTTGACATTATATCTACCGTGTGCCTTAATAAGATTAACGTGTGAATATATATATGTAAACACATTAATGAAATAAAACTACTGAGACACTGAAGCTTTATAAACGTGTGCACTAATTCCCAGCTAAACATGAAGATATAATCTGTATTCAAGTTGCCTTTATACTTTGTCACATGTGTATATATTTTAAAGTCCTATTTGAAAGTGTAAACATGTATGCTTTTATTCACATTTGCATTTGTTCTTGAGTACTATGTGCACAAGTATAACCATGTATTTGAAGTGCACGTTTAAATGCTTAGCTAATCTTAGCCTGATTCGAGAAAGGCCTTGTGATTTCAAAATATGTTTTGCTTGGTTAGAATGTTATTTCCTTTGCAGGCGCATTCTCAAGGTTTCATTCGCTAGAGAAAAGGAGTATTGTTGTCTGTATTAGCTTCATGATAGCAAGGTCAGAGAAGAGAAGTCTTGGCAAGAAACGTGAAGACCGAATGAACAGATGAAGCCTCCTATTCATTGCATTTCAGGAACGGAGGGATGTTCAAGGGTGCAGCATCTGTTCAAGTCCTGTGGGATGGGAAAGTCTGGTGATGTTGCAAAATGCATAACGTGAGCATAGAGACGATTGGTCTCTGGAGGGGTGGAAAGAGATAGGATTGTTGCTGAAGTTTCTTTCTGTTTGTTTTAGTGTTCTCACTGTTAGAAGAGAGTGGATTCCCTTGGACTTTGAGAGGTACAGACCTCTGTGCTTCCCTTTATTTTCGCAAGTGTGAAGCTTCAGGCTAAACACTTATTCCAATTCTGAAGACTTCTACTGAAGTCTTCACTATGCTGAAACCTTCTCGCATTTCTGAATTCCATTGAGACCCCACTCTAGAAACCACCCTTACTTTAGACTTAGAGCTTCAATTAGATGACTTTAGAACTTGTTTAGGAGTGAACATCAGAGTTTCTTTATGGAGCATCTGTTTCTGGTTCACTGCATTGTTGTGGCTGTGATTAATTCATACCTTATCTTTCTGAGACTGAACCTGTTGCGAGATTTCTGTTTATCAACTGTAATTCTGTATTTTTAATATCCTTCTGATATTCGTATACATGGGTTTGATTGTTAATTTGAAATAAACCTCTTAACTTCAATCATCGATTCTTAGTCCTTATTGTGGGGCCAAATGGGCTTCACGAAAGTTGAATTGTTTTATTATTGTTAACTCCCTTTTTGTCTCCATCAACTTAAAAAGATCCGTCAGATGAGAGATTGTGAATAACGCTCCTGCGTGCTCTCACTTTATACCCCACAGATTTCACAACTGCAAATCTCATACTGGTAGGCAAATTTCATGCTGGTGGGCACGGCACACAGTGGTAAAATGTGCATGTGTGTATGCAGGCATGTGCTTCAGGAGGCAAGGTGGGCGTGACTACAAAATAATACAGTCCAATCAGGGATGAGCAACATCAAAACTTACCAGACTGTCGATTGGCTTTTGCGAGCCAGCTAGTCAATGTCACAGTCACCTGATGGAACACAGTGGAACCGCCACTGCAAGGGATAACACACTTAGCTTTTCTGCTCACCTAATTTGCATGCTAATCTTCATCTTTGTGGTGATGCGGATACTTCACCTCAAAAGAGCTACTCTAACGTGATGCGTGGCGCTTGGCAGGGCTGCAAGTCTGGCACCCAGGTTGTGTCAGTGTGTTTCTGTGGCATTAAAATCATTGGGTGCTACGTGTTTTGCCCTCTGTGCCCTTTTTTGTGTCTTTTGTCCCAGGATCTTACATCTGTATAGCCTCACTTAGTAATGACTGGAACCAGGAAGATGGGCTAAGATATAATGGAATGCCCTGATTACTTGCCAGTAATCGTCATTATCCGATTTCTACTCTTCATTGTGACAATTCCTCCCCTCCATTGTCCTATTTATTTACTTTTTTCATATTGGCTTTTGTTTGGGAGGACTTTAGCGCTAATTCATTTTCATATTTTTCATTTACAATCCATGTCCAATCAGTAAATAAAAAAACAGCGCCACTGTCACGCGCATGCGTCATGATACAGTAATGATACAGTATCTGTATCTAATATATATATAAGCAAGGTGATAGGATGCACTCCGTTTTTAACTGTTTAATCTCATTTTTGCCTACTGCTCAATGGCAAAGATTTAGCGTGCCGGCTTGACACGTGCTCTGTCCTTATAGCACTGACAAAACGTTGACAATCAAAGCTGGTGGGTAGTTACCACCTCGACTCAAGCCGCTACAGCTAAGTGAACATTCAATTTCAGGAATCCAACATTCAGAAACCATATTTAACCATTTGATCCATTATAATCCATATTTATTCCAAGAATACTTCGATTTGTTTACAAAGGCAGTGTAATTGCACACTTTTGATGCTTTAGGAATGCCCATCCAGGCCTTATTCTATAGCACCTCAGAATTCACATTGCTTCTTTGGAAACCGTGCATATGTGTACCCAATGCATTTTGGGCTGATAAGCCCTTTGTCAGGGGTCTGCAATATGAACAAAGCCCATCAGTTGACAGAATTCATCATAAATATGCATATAAACATAAAGACATAAATAAACCATTTCATTAACTTACCCTTGTACCCTGCAGTGCAATATGCTCTGTGTTTAAACTCATCCTTATATGAAAACCATATCCTGTGGCTTCCCTATTGGCCACCAACACAGTTATGTGCTCACTTACAACAACAACGGATTGTCCCATATTTAAGCTCATGCAAAACCTAATAGTGTGTCTCCCTCTTATAAACCAAAAAACCATTTACAATTGACTCTCCCTGCTGTTCATATACGATTAGAATCTCTGATATTCCGCGCCGCAACCGGCAGCGTGACTGTTTGTTACTAACTCCCACACAAGTTGTTCATAAAATAACCTGTTGTGCCCCCTCAGGTGAAACCGATTTACAAGCTGTGAGGTTTAAACTTCCCACGTGACCGCAGTGGCTAATTCAGCCCATGAAAGCTGAAAAAATAGACATGCCTACTGAAAACTATTGTAATGCATAAAAGTAATTCATGCATTCTGAAAGTCATTAGTCACAGGCTGGTGCTTGCTGCCACATGCTCCAAACATGGCTCTTGTCTCCACTATCTTTATAGAGTATGAAGATGTAACAGTGTCCGACGTGGGAAAGGTAAGAGGTCTATGACATTACAGTAACACTCATATTCGACCTCATCTTCACGAACTTCAACAGCACAACGGTAGACCAACCCACCCCCTTCACCTGACCAGATCACTCCCTTGTCAGTTTCACCCTGCACATCCCCACAAACGCGAACCGCACACTCCAAGGCCACGCAGAGAAACTGGAGCAGAATCTTAGAAGAAGTCTGCATCACTGAACACCAAATCAATCACCTGCAACGCCAAGACGACCTCCCAAATCCATCACTCAACTCAACGCCTGGATCCCTATCCTGATCAAAACAACCGCCACATCCAGGGCAAGAGCATAAGCAAGTTGATATATGGAAGATCTTAAACCCTACAAGCACCACAGCAAGTAGCTGGAACGCCGCTGGAGGCACACACATCATAACAACGACAGAAGATCCTTCATCTCAGCCCTCTGACACTACCACAAACAAATCAAAGACATCAAGCGCTCAGCCCTGACTGCCAGCGGTACCACCATTACCCCCTCACAGGACCTCTGTAACCAGCTCTCCCACTTCTTCCACTGCAAAATAGCAATAGCTACAACAACTTCACAAGCCAACCAGACTCATTATTCCTCACTGTCCTCAAACCTGATGAGACAAACCACCCAGGAACCGCCCTGACATGCTGGCTTGCGATCTGCGTGATGGATACAGCCTCAACCATGTGATCCATCCAGCCTAGAGCCCCTTCGGACCCCTGCCATCACTTCATCTTCACCAGAGGACGCAACCCCATCTGCGCCACACTCACCCCGATCCTCAACAACTCCCTCACCTCTGCCACTTTCCCAAAAGCATGCCACCATTTTGCCCTCCTGAAGAAACCCTTGGCAGACCAGAAGATACTGGCTCACTAGCGAAATATCTCCCTGCTTCCTTACCCGGTAAAATTCTTAAAAAACTCAACAAACAACTATCAGACCACATCAATGACAACAACACCCTCACCTGCTCTCAATCGGGCTTCAGGGATAACCACAGCCCCAAAACGGCCCACATTAATGCCACCAATGATATTCACATATTCATGGTCAGAGGGAACACAGCAGCACTCATCCTGCTCGACCTCTCTGCCTCCTTCGAAACTGTCTCATCTTCCTCATTCTGCTCACACAGTCAGTCAACCTGGCACCTTACACTTCTACGGCCACCAACCTGATCTTCGGAGTCTCCCCCCTGGTTCCTCGCTCAACTCTTCTCTCGTCAACATATACATAACTCTGTTCGCTGGCAACATCAGATCCCACAGAACCAACATCATTTCCTACTCAGATGACACCCAACTCACCCTCTCCGCCACCACACCACACACCCGGACCACCTTCGCCACCTGCATGTCCGGAGTCGCCAACTGGATGAAGGTCAACTGTCTTAAGCTCAACTCTGCCAAAACAGAAGTGGTACTGTTTAGAAATGACACTGCTTTCTGGACTTCAGCCATAGTGGCCAGCCAAACTTGGTCAAGCACTTGAGCCTGCCAATCAATCCAGGAACCTGGGCATAGTGGTAGACAATCAACTCTCGATGACCAGCCAAGTCAACATCCTGGCATCCTCCTGTTTCCACGCCCTCAACCTCTTCACGAAGATCTTCTTGTGGTTCCCCCTCAACACCCAGAGAACAGTCGCCCAGCAATGCTCTCTTTGTGAGCATCCCTTCACCATACCAAATGTCTGCAGGTCATTCAAAAAAGCTGCAGCCAGACCCACACTCTTACCCCCCTCCCCACATACACACTCAAACCACCTCAAAAGGCTACACAGGCTCTCTATCCACAAGCGTGTGCTCTTTAAACTTTCCAGTCACACATACAGGCCTCTTCACGCCGTTGCCCAACCTATGTCCAGGGCTTTAAGTGGGCCGGGTCCTGCCGGTGCTCTGCACCGGCAGGTCAAAAAAGCAGGTGTTGAGATGGGTCTCTATCGGGCTGCCCATTTTTGCCCTCACCCAGAGGGTGAAAAAAAAAAAATCTTAATTCTGCAGCAGTACCACTGCTCAAAGCCTTTTATGTAACTAAAATAAGAGAATCGTTTTAGTTCTTTCACAGTCTCATCATTTCAGAACTGGGCATTTTCAATATTCTATAAAACAAAGCCATAGTTGCTTATTTATGCTATGCATCTAACAAACATTGGCAAAGCCAATAGTCCTGGCTTGTTGTAGGTGCAATATTACTTGTTCTGCTACATATCTGGATGCAATGGCAGAAACAGCATAATATAAGTTGGGCAGCACACTATGCTAAGCACAGATTTTTAGCTTACGGTTTTTAAGCCACGCCCTATTTTCTTCGGCCACGCCCCTTTTAGAGACCCCTCCAGTTTTTTCATCCCACTTAAAGCCCTGACTACGTCAATAGCCACATCAGCTTCCACGCACCGTCCAGAACACGCCACTCCGTCATCATCCTGTTAGCTCACACAACCCCTGCACCCTCAGCGCCAGGGCCAGCAGGCGAGCTTTCTCCTACTTCACTCCTACAGCCTGGAACTACCCCCCCCCTCCACATCAGAGCCCCAAGATCTGTCCTTGAGTGTCACAAGAAGCTCAAAAGCTGCCTTGTCAACTAGGCCCCAGCCGAGACCCCGTGCCAGTTGACATGCACTCTTTTAACCTAACATAACATGACATGTACCACCCCACCCGTGGCTCTTCCTGGGCCAGATGTCTAAGGGACCCGCCATGTTTGCTTTTCACACTAATAACCGCAGCTCTGACGGGGCAGGAACAAGACCTGTTCGTCTGCTGGTGAGTCGTCACTCTGCAGTCCCCTCTGGGAGCAGTTTCTATTAATAGGCCGCGGTATGATGGAAAACCGGATCTGGCACGGGAGGGGCAGAGGGGGGCGGGCAGCTAAGCGCCTCCATTACACGTCAGATAACATAACTGACGTTGCCCCAGCCTGCCCTTTAGAGGTCTGTCTAGCTATATGCACTTTTATTTAGCCCACATTGCCTCGTAAAGGGCCTCTTGACACTGTAGAAAACCCAAGGGTAACACCCCCTTGCTTCAGCCAATGACAAAACAGGGCTAAGTTAGGCTAGAAAACAGCCAGTTCCACTTGTAGAATGCAGGGTGACTGGATCCCTCCCTCGGGGTCAGAGGGCAGGTGTTTCACAGAAGAGCACCCTGCATTGTGAGTGACCTGCCAAATGTCTCAACCCTTGGGAGGCGGGGCAGACTTGGGGGCAGATGTTCAACCCTTTCTTGCGCCGCAAACGGGAGATCGGCCCGTTTGCGACCGGAAAAAAGGTTCCAGGCATGTACAAATGCTATAGTGCCATTATTGGCAACACACCCCACCCACACAAACACATAGCATGCATGCTAAATAAATAAATACACAACACAACTTTTGTTTGGGAAAATATTGCTGCAGGTTTATTCCATACAAGAGTATGCAATATGGTGGGTTATCTTATGGGCGATCCAAGGGCAGGCAGCCCTTCGCTGCCCGCCCGCCTGGTGAGCCAAGCACTGTGGAGAACCCAATCAGTGCTACCTTATGGGGTGATCCTCTTTCCGGATCACGTGACACATTACTCACGCCCCTTTCAGGGCGGAGCGTAGCAAGGCAAGCCCCCGGTTGTTCAGGCCCACAACCGCCCGAAAGACTAACGGGACGCCGACACTGTTTTCCAGGAACCTGCCATGAGGCTCCTGGTATTTGGCTCTGGCACCCCTATTGTGCCCCGCAGAGGTACCCTTATGTACCCATCCGCTTCCAGATCGCCCTGTAACTCCGCCACAGCTCTGGAGGCGGCCCCCGTCGCCGCCAGAGCCCCCCCACCAAACAGGTATACTCTCACCTGCAACCTCTCAGCCCCAGGGCCTCCTGCAGATCTAAAAGGAATAGATCCATCCCTATTGGTGACAAGTGAACCCCATCTTTGTCAAAGTTCCCTTGCACATTATCTTGAATCATCTCATGTCTGATGAAACCCAGGCCCCTCTGGTCTGTGAACTTACGCATTGCACGATTCACCCTCTTCCGGGAATGTTCAATGGCCTCCCCAGACCTGGCCCCATGCCACACCCTGTGGGGAATGATTTCAGACCACCAGAGCTCACATTGACCCATGCATTTACTGATCTCCCCTAAGTCAGTTTTCATGGCCTGTAATAGTGACCGCTTCCCCAGGGCAATGAGGTCGTTGCCCCCTAGGTGTATCACTAAAAAATTGGGGGGGGGGAGGCTCCCCCTTGGGCCAACCTCTGTTCCAATCTGTTCCTGAGGCTGCACCATCTCATTCCGGGGAAACCCATCCAAACAAACAGCGTGTTTGAAAAACCCTGCATCCAATTTCGGCGCGCAGCCCACTGTGTCAACCTGGCGATGAATGAGTGCCCGATCACCCATACCTGGAATCCTGGTGAAATAAAGGACACCATTTTACACTCTGTTCTTTAATGATCATTGTGTTCACTCATATGTCATTAGTACACTCCAAATCACTGCAAACAATATTTTTATATACAAGATTGCCTTCAAGGGCGGATGTAACGCTTGTAACATTGCGACTCCCACCGCCCCACCTTTTTTATCCCCTCTGGTTCCAAGCCTGCCTTGAACGCAGCCGTGGCCACCCCAATCCTAAAGGAGTGACTAGAGAACTTTTTGTCAGGATGGGCAAGACCCGACCGCGCCATGCAAGCCCCCGTTATGCGTTCCAACTGAAATTTGGTAAGGGGCCCATGGTCATCGTGAATCAAAAATTAGCCAGGGACATTAGGGCGCACCGCCAAGTATTCCTCTACCTTGGCGATTGGACAGTATCTCTTCTCCCCCAGGGGCCTTAGTACCACCACAGCCCCCCGCCCAGTCTGGTCCGTTTTGGACCTCCTGAGATGGATCGACAGGGTGCCATCCAGGCTGACATCCTGTCTGCTCAAGGCGTCACCGGACCTATCTGTCCTGGACCTGACCACCAGCTCACTGATTCGGAAAGCCCCAAAGAACGCCAGACAGAATGCTGCGGAGAAGAGCATGGCCTCATAGTGTGAATAGGTGACCTCCCCAATTACGTCCGACATGCCCTGCAGAGTGGGAAAGTCAATGGGGGCCCTATTGTCTGGAACCCTGACCTCCTCCCTGGCCCAACCTTTGAGAGCTGCCCTGATAAGGAAGGACTTGGTAGGGTCGTGCCCTCCCCTTAGTTTGGCGTCATGGCTTACTGCTGCCAAGTGACCGCATACCCAAGAATGGCTCTTCCCTTGTTTCTTCGCCCACAGTACGAATGCCTGCACTTTCTGTTCCAGGGGCAGCGAGGAAAGGCCCTGAGTCTGTGCAACTTCGAAGAATGTGTTACGGTGTGCCTTGTATCTCTTCCTGGTACCCGGTGCCAGCGAACGTTCACCCATTGCTCGCAATCGCTGTTCCACTGCAAAATCTGCCAGAGGTGTGCCGGGAAGTGGGTCATCTCTGCTCTCGCTCGCGGCCAGGCCTCCCGGAAACGGATCCACTGAAAACGAGAGAGAGCGTCAGCCGCCACATTCTTGACCCCCTCGATATGCCTCACCCTGAATTCGACATTGCAGCGCAGGCATGCCCTGACTAACTCCCTTAACAAGCACAGCACCAATGGGCACTTGGCTGTCTGCCCATTGATGGCCTGCACCACCGCCATGTTGTCAGACCAGAATAGGACCTTTCTGGCTGATAGCGCTTCGGGCCACAAATGTAGTGCAATTACAATGGGGAACAACTCTAGGACAGTGATGTTTGCCGTGATGTTACGCTTGCGCCAGGCGTTGGGCCACTCCTGGGCGCACCATTCGGTACCCATGATTGCGCCGAAGCCCTCTCTGCCTGATGCGTCTGTAAAGAGGCAGAGCTCCGGACTCAAGCCCAGGGTGCCCTCCAGATCACCGTTCCATTGAAATGCAGGAGGAACTCGTGCCACATTGCAAGGTCCTCCTTCAAACCTTGCACCAGCCGAACCAGGTGATGTTTCTTGCTTACTCCTGCTGTTGCCCTAGCTAGTCTTCTGGCAAACACCCTACCCGCTGGGATAACTCTAGCTGCGAAATTCAGCTTTCCCAAGAGGGACTGGATGACCCCCAGGGTGGCCTTGCCCTTCCCAGCAACGCCTGAATGTCCTGACGCAGAGCCTGCACCTTCCCAGCAAGGAGCCTGGACTCGCCCTTAATCGTGTCCAGCTCAATGCCCAAAAAAGTGAGAACCTGCGCCGGAGCCTCAGTCTTGCCAGGCGCCAACGGGACCCCTAGGTGCCCCGCCAGGTCTTGAAAACACTGCAGGCCCTTGCTACAATCCTGTGTCCCTGCGCCCCCAATAAACAGGAAGTCGTCCAGGTAGTGGGTCACTCCCTCGACGTTGAATGCCCAGGTGAGCGCCCATTGAAGGAAAGAGCTAAAGGCCTCAAAGTAGGCGCAGGACACGGCGCACCCCATGGGCATGCATCTGTCAAAGAAGAATTCTCCCCGCCACTTGAAACCCAGGAGGTGCTGGCTGTCGGGGTGGACCGGCAGCAGGTGGAATGCCGACTCGATATCTGCCTTCGCCAACCATGCCCCCCTGCCTGCTCTCCTCACCATGTCCACTGCCATGTCTAAGGAGCAGTAGGAGACTGAACAGGCCCCTTCCTCTAACCAGTGGTTGACTGAGTTACCTTCCGGGTAGGGCAGGTGATGAATCAACCGGAAGGCCCCAGGATCTTTCTTGGGGACCCACCCAGCGTGGAGATAAAAAAATTCTTGAGGGGGAGCTGATCAAAGGGGCCCGCAACCCTGCCCAGGGCAGATTCCTTCTGAATTTCTCCATTACTACTTCAGGTAGTTCACTGGCAGACCTGAGGTTCTCTGCATCCCTGCAAACTAAAGGACCTAGATATGGCATTTTAAAACTTTCCATGAACCTTCTGTTAGGAGCAGCCTGTCTTTGGCGTTCGGGTAATCTCGGAGCAAGGGGAGCAGGTTGGAAATGATGATGGGGGAAGGGCCCTTTACCTTGTGGACCTCGGAGGACACCCCCCCCGGGGAGGTGAGTAAAGGGTGTCCGCGCTAGGTGGTAGTGGAGGTACCTGGGAGGGGGGGGGCCCGGGGAGGGCTGGACACCAAGATTGGACTAACTGTCTTGCCGGGCGGCATGTGTTGGGGGACCCTCCCGCTTGGTGCTAAAAGAGACAGCAGGATGGGAGGACCCACACTAGCTGCAACTGTGGGCGAACTTGCAAGCTTTGCCCCAGGAGCAGGACCCCACATTGTACAGCCTACAGGTGCCAGGGTTGAATCTTTTACCCCCTGCTTTTGACCCCCTCCCTGACCTCCTCGAAAGGGCTGCTTGGACTGGCCTTTCCCCGCCTGCTTCTGACCCTTCACTTTGTCTCCCCCTTTTGGTTTGTGCTTGCCCCATCCTTAATTTCTGATGTGTATTTCCCCATGTGCTGGACCCAGAGCCGCACCTCCATTTGGTCCCACCCCAGTTCTGGACACATTGCCATCTTTTTCCGGAACTCCCGGTCGTAGTGGTACCAACCCATCCCCCTGGTCTTTTCCGCCTCATTGGTTATGGTGCGAGAGTACTGGAACAACGCCGGCCCCTGTTCCGGGAATTTCTCCAAGATCACCGCTGCTAGGATGGAGAAAGCTTCCCCCCAGTTTGCAATTGTTTTCTCAGGCCACGCTTGGAATCGCACCTTCTTATCCTCCTCCTTACCCCCCATCTTCCTAGTGTGAACCCCATCCAACCCATGCATCAATAAGGTGAATATGTCAATGAACTCATGCCGCCAAATCCCTTCCTTGGCCGCTAAAAGCACCTGCCATGCCAAGGAGCAACGCCCGGACACCAATGGTGCAACCGTGATGGGTGGCAGGGGCGCCGCAGCTGCTTTGGCTGGTTCAGCCCGGGGTGTGTGAATGCGAACCTCCTGGGGAGCGGCCAGCGGGGATACCAACATGGGAGGGGCCGGGGGGCATGGCCCAGCTGCCGGCGATGTCTGGGAAGCTGTCACCTGCTGCTGCCCCCCCCACCCTTGGGGGAATGCTACTTGGCGCTGCGCCACAGTTGGTCTGGGCTGCCACCGCCCCCACCCCAGCCACCTGCGGAGACGCCTGATTCCCTGCGTTAGCGGCTGCTTCGGGTGCTTTTTGACTGCTCGCGCTGCTTGCTTGATCCCCCCAGACCTGCGTAATGGAAGGAGCCCCAACTCCACCAGGGACAGGGGGAGCGGGTGGTAGGGGAGCGATGGGGTTGTCTAAACGTGACTGAAAGCTGGCCATCAAGCTTAACATGGAGTCCATCATCTTACCCATCTTCTCCGTGTTCCCATCACCAACTGCAGAAATGTTCGGTGCCCCCGCTGGCACAGTCAGCACTGGGCCTGCACCTTGCAAGTTGGCTACTACCCTGACCTTGGGCGCCAGGGGGGTCTTGGGGGGAAGTCCTTAATGGTGGGCCGGCGAGCCCGTTTCGGCCTGCCTGATCCTGCTTCAGCTGGCCCTGCCTGGTGCCCGATAGGTAAGTCCACCACTACCCCCGAATCTTCCTGCTCTCGGGAGTTGAGCATTCCTTTAGCCCAATCGACTCCTTTGGCCTTTGCCATTGCCATAAAGTCTGCCCAAACTGCATCCTGTGACGTGCCGGGTTGGGACTCATCCACACAGCTGATTTGGGAAAACAAGAGGGCGGGCGTTCCTTGGCTATCCATGGCTCCGGGCTTGTCAGGCCGACGGCCTCTATGCGGGTCCTAAGGATGATAAAGCATCGTAAGTGGCTGCTCCCCACATTCCCTGCTTGTGCCCCCCCGCGGCTTCATTGCGGGAGCCCCGTGACCCTACACCCTGATACGTGTCAAACCCGCGTCTGCCCAGGTACTTACTTCGCCTCTTGATATCCTGATAACCTATCCTGACGAGTCGTTTCCGGTTCTACTATCCTTGTTGGCTGGGGCGGGCGTGGGTGTGAGGCGACTTTGCTTGCCGGCCCGAGGGCCTGTCCTGGCTGTAATTCAAAATTGCATATCAGATCACCTTACACTCTTTGTTCCCCTCCCTGAGTCGCCAATCTCGTCCCCTGCACATGCTGCGCACCACGCCAACTTAATACTCCAGTGGCTTGCCCCCGTACCAAAGGGTGTTGTGCCACTGCTGGCGAGCGATCCCGGTCGACCGGTCAAGGAAAGCGGCTCAGACCATCACACCAACCCTGTATCCCCCTTCCACTCAACCTCATGATTGTCTCACCAGTTCCCGCCAAGCTTTGAAGGCGAAGTGTCCCAATCGATCCTTGGCGACCCACTTGCGGCACTGTCACAAGATCGTCACACGCGGTCTGTAATAATTCACAATGTTAGCAAACTGGTTGGCAGTGAACCTTAGACGGGCCAAGTACCCGTTCGCCAACGCATCCCTGGAGGCCAACATCACCCCAATCTTCCCCGGCGTGATGCCCCCACGATGCAGGCTTCCTCGCCCGCCTAAATATCCGACCCTCCGGGGCCCGTGGGCCCAGGTGTGCCGGCCTCGCTTCCTTTAGGCCGTAACCCTGGGACCCCGCGTGCGGCGGGCACCTTTGTTGCGTCTCGAGCCGCCAATAATTTTCCCTGACCCCTGTCCCATTGCCGGCCCACGGCCCGACTTCCAGCCGTCTTGCTCCTGAAACACAATGAGACCATTTTAAAATTCCCAAAAAACGCCTTGCGCGGTGGCACTCAAACACCCAACCCGCGTGCTACTCTTGCTTGAGCAACACATGTCCCCAGTTATTTACATCCGCCGGGTGAAGGCATGGGTTTGCCACGTTTGTAGCACTTTACCAGCTAGCACGTGATACGTCCACCTAAGGTGGGGGGGGGGCCGCGACCGAAAGCTCAGCCGCCTGCGCGTGCCCCTGAAACGGACATGCCCCCCCCAGCAACCTACACCTTGTCCTGTTCCCATTCCGCGCTTCCTGAAAAATTTACATTAATATATTGATTAAGCTTTTCGATGTTGAGCCAATGCCACGGCTCGAACACTGAACCCCAGCTCCTGGGTCAGAAGCGCAGACTCTGGGGGCCAATTATGATCCTTACATGAAGTAGCCAGCACCCCCGATGCTTACCCTCCACTTGGGGAACCGGTGATATGCCCCGTCGCTTACATTGGTGAATGGGCCCCTCCTCCCGTGGATGCTCGCGCACCCTTCCAATACTTATTACTGGCGGGCCAGAGGGGGGCGGGGACGCACCGGAAGGCCCACGTGCGCCTCTTCTACCCCTCCCCCGACCTCGACAGCGAGCGAGGCGAGAGGATGCACGAGCGTGCAGCCCCTTCCCCCGAGGCGACCCGGCGGGCCCCGCAGCTGTGCACATCACTCTGGGGGAGGGGGGAGTTTGCCGATTGGCCCACCCTCCCAAGCTGGGGCCCGCAGGCCCGGGGCTCTGTCTGGAGGCCAGCGCTCCAACGGCTGGCCCCCTCGCGCACCTGACCAGGAGCCGTGCACCACGCCATTTCCAGCGACACCCAAACAGCCCACAGTACCCCGTGCGGGGGCACTAGCAAGTGGTCACCTCGCGCCACTGCCTGCTGTGCAACCGGGCATGCTGCCGCGGCATACGGATACGGCCGGGAGTCAGACCTCCCCCCAGCCCCTTCCCCGGTGCCGCTTACGGCAGCCTCCAGCGAGACTGAGGTCCGGGACTTAAAACTGGGGCGGGGTCCCACACTGCTAAAGCCAGCGCGGTGAGACCCGACCGGGGGGGGGAGGGAGTGGATAGAGGTGTCGGCCTGGGCACTCACCTCGACTCCACTTCGACTGGCCGCACGACCTCCGATACCCGGGGAAGTGACCACAGCAGCTCCTCCTAGACGGCGTGTCTGGCACAACAGAGGATGCCAGGAAGGCGGGGGAAGTCCTATATACCTTCCCCCCGCTCCACAGGCGGGGGAAGACCTATATACCTTCCCCCGCTCCACGGCGCGTCGGAAGTGACGCGCCAAGCGTGCCACAGGCAAGGAGGGGGACTCCTCCTGAGTCCCCAGGATTGGAAAGGGGTGGATGGGTTGGTGCCCAAATGGCACTAGATCGCTGCCCACTTAGGTGGCCCCCTGCGGGGGCCGCGGGCAGCCGCATTTTGCGAGTCACTGATTCGCAAAATAGCATTTGCGACTCTTGCTATTAGGAAGGGGCATCCCTTCCTAATAGCGAGACTCACTGCCATGTACTGTTGTTTTGCAACCGCAATTGTGGTTGCAAAGCACTCGCAGTTTACCACCTACTTCAAGTAGGTAGTAAACCAATCGCAAATGGCAAGGGGCCCCTATGGGACTCCTTCCCCTTTGTGAGTGTGTGCATAAATATTTTTTAAGAGCAGGCAGTGGTCCCAGGGACCACTGCCTGCCCTTAAAAAATGAAACTGAAAAGTTTCATTTTTGTTTTTTAAATGCATCCCGTTTTCCTTTAAGGAAAACAGGCTGCATTTAAAAAAAACTGCTTTATTGACGAAGCAGTCCCAGACATGGTGGTCTGCTGACCCCAGCAGGCCACCATCCCTGGGAGTGCCAGCCATTCCCAATGGGGTCGCAAATTGCGCTTGCCTCATGAATATTGATGTGGCATGCAATTTGCGACCCCATTGAGAATCGCAAACAGTGTCTGAGACACTGTTATGCATTGCATTTTGCGACTCACAAATTGCGAGTCGCAAAGTGACGCAATTTGCGAGTTGCAAAATGCAATCGTCGTACATCTGGCCCTTGTTTTTTTTTTGCAATTGTATATAGCCGAACTCGACCCGAAGGTATTGGAGCGCTGTACATGAGCAACAGTTACAACACACACGTTTACATACATTTTTTAAAACATTTTTTAGGCAGGGGAGATTAAGTAATGTGCCCAGAATCACAGGATGTTGAGCCGACGCCGAAACTGGAACCTGGTTTCCCAGTTCCAAAGTTGGCAGCTCCTCTTCTTCCTCCTGAACTGATACTGGCAGCCGGTGTATATTTATACAGTTTCTTTCTCAAGAAGAGGGTCGTCGAAACCGGTGCATGAAACACGCAGTTTTTCAATAGGATTCTGTTCGGACCGGAAGCCAATGAGACTGAAGAAGCTTCAACGAAACGTCCAATTTCTTTAATCTAAACACAGTCTTCACTACAGCATTCTGCATATGTATGGTTTATGGATTATTGTTTTTATTTAAGGTAAAGCCTAACACTGGCTGGATGAAAAAGACCTATTGTGGGCTTACCAAGAATTTACAGTGGGCTTAAAGCCCGCCCACTGCTTACCACTGGTTGGCTTCATTGTCACTGTCATTTCCTTGCTTCTCATTTGTTGGCTGGATTTGTCCATCTTGTTGCAACTTGTGTTTGTCCATCTGCTGGAGCATACCCTCTTTACCATCCTCTTCATTTGGCTGACTTCTGTCCTTTGACTGCTCACTTTTAGGGAACTACTCTTTTCTTTTTTGTCATTCCATGAGAGTGCGCATGTTTTACAGCTGTCTCCCTCATGTGCTCCCCCAAGTGCCCCCTGTGCTCTGAGAGTCTCTCTCGTGCACTTCTCACCTGCCCCCATGCTTATGTTGTTCTCTCCCTCATGTGCCTCTTCCCTGCTCCGTGAGTTGCTGTCACCCTGGTGTCCCACTTGCTCTCTCAAGTGCTTTTCTCCCCACATGCCCACACTCTGTGTTCTGCTCCCCACAAACCTCCATTCCATCATGTGCTTTTCTCACTCTCTGCATTGTGTGCAGACTGAACTTGCCGGTCACAGCCACAATCATTCATCCAGGTAACAACCCGACCTCCTGGAAATGTGAGTACTGGCAGCCCATTCTGGCATATGTGGTTGACTCGATGCTCTCCGCTGAGGCTCAGACTTCTCCGCTATGCTGGCCCTCTCCACGGTGGCCCTTCCTTGCATACTGGGTCTCCGATTAAGGCTGTGACAAGTCTTGATGCTTCTGCCAATAAATAATTAAACGGTGGCCCCCTCATCATATGGGGTCACCGCAACAAGGCGGTGCAGGCCTCGCGCTTTCCACATGGCACTCGTGTCACAGCTGCCCTCTACTAGCATATGGGGGTCACTGACTACTTCTGCTCATGGACAATGACCCGATCGGTGCACAGCCATTCCCTCACACCTCACTCAGGGAGTCCTCTCAGTAGCGTTCCCACTGCCCCCACTTCTTCCAATGCTCTCCTCTTCCTCACACGGCACACTGGTCTTGGCAAGCAGGCAGGTGATGGTGCTCCAGGCTCCAGGGCAGGTGGTCTTGGTTTCCCTGGGTGATGTCCTCTCACCCAGCAGGGAGACGAGCAAGCCTTAGCCCCCAGACCTGGTCACAGGCAGAAGTCTTGCAGAGTTTCCCCTTCTCTCACAGCCCGTCTGGCTGCTTGGCAGATCACAAATTAGGGGGTCTCAACGTCCCCTTCTTATATAGTCCTTTTCAAGACATCAAATGTGATTTAGGGTCTGAGTCTTTGAAGTTTTATGTTGGGGTTCTGCTTATATTGAATTGTACACTTTTCCTTTTCTTCTTTCCTCTTGAAAGGCTGTCTGTCACAGCAGGAAAAACTCCGATGTTGATAGACCCACAGCACAGTTCATGGGAGTGACCAGAGTTCATACCTGGATGTCAGCCACAGTGATCTGTGCATCAAAAGGTTAATCCTGGGCTCCCAGTCCTACTCTTTATGATTCCCTTATCAACCCCATCTCCTTCCTAAGATGTTTCCAGGCCCCTTCCTTGTGATCTCTCACTGAATTACGGAGCAACCTTTTGAAGTGTATAGGGTGGGTTTCCTCCTCCTTTCCTCCAGTGCTCACAGGAATGCAGCAATCCACAAATCTGTCTAGGGGATTGAAATGAAATGAAATGAAATGAGGGATTTATAAAGCGGGACATAACCCGAAGGTATGTAGGCGCTGGATACACCAGTAGGCAGTCATTTTTAGGAAGGTGCCATTAATACAACCAGGTTTTTAAACGCTTCCTAAATTGTGGCAGGTTTCCCCTACTCCTCATGTCTTCACCAGGCAGGCCTGGGCTTCCCAACATGGAACGTCCTCCATGTAACGTACTAGTGTAGGCACACTTCCACTCAGTGTACATTGACAGCACACTTATTGTCCAGCACTGTTACCTCCATGCATTGTGCCATTACAGACATACATACATTCAGAACACACATTCAGTCTGCACGTACTGTTCAGTACTGTAACTTCTGTGTATTGTACCAGGGTGGGCTAACACACACACTGCCACCACACACACTCACCATGTACGCATTGCACAACACTTCATGTATTGTACTTCACGCAGGCAAGCATACACCCAGCACATACTTTCATTACACACGCACTTCATAGCACTTCATAGCACTACATCTCCCATGTAATGTATTTCCCACATGCATACATACATACACATACATACACTCAGTACATGCATTAACCACACATATACTGCACATTTCTGCTCTATCCATGTACTGAACCCTTCCCAGGCACACATACATCCAGCGCAGAGTCACTATTCCTGCATTGCGCAGCACTCCACATCAATGGACGTCATTTAGGGATCGCCAGGGGTCGCAACTGCGACCCCTGGTTTCCCCCTTGTAACCCCAGCACAGACATTGCAACCCTTGACATAATGTATCGTTAAAGCAGAGCCAGGAACAAAACCCTTTCTAAACTTTCATATCCTGCAGCAGCTGGGGACGTTCGGCTGACAGGAATAAACTCAGCAGCAGTGAAACTGGCCCTGCAATGAAACAAAATGTTACTGCCATTCGTGAATTTGGGACCTGGTTATGAGTGGCCTTTGCAGCCTGATGTGAAGGGGTGTCCTTAAACCAAAAATAGCATTTGCAACATAATTGATTTATTGTTGCTAGTTGTGAGGGTCGGCAAAAAAGGAGTCTAAATAGCTCCCACTCACACATTATCAGATGAGAGGGAGGGAAAAGGAAGGGTTAATAGATGACCGGGACACTAGAGAGACCAGAAGAGAAGAAGAGGAGACACTACACAGACAGGTGAGAAATAACAGGAAAAGGCAAAAAAGAGACTACAGGGGCTGAGAGGAAAATACAAGTGAGAGATGTGACAGGCGGAGAAATGAGAAAGGCGCAGCTAAGAGAGAGAATTAGAGGAAGAGACCGGTGTGAAAAAGAGAAAGTCTAGAAAGAGAGCAGAGAGGGTGGACACGTGAAAAAAACATCTGAGAGAAAGGCGTGATAGGTGAGAGAGAACTAAGATAGAAAGTTCAAAGAGACTGAAAGGTAAGTAGACAGTAGTAAGAGTAGTAATAACGAGAGACTGGTGTGAGAGAACTCAGAAAGAGACATAAGGATCGAGAGGGAAACATGCAATAAAAAGAGAGTGTAATAAGTAATCTTCCTCATGGGTATCGGCCTCCGCCTTCTTGTTTTCTGCCCATTTTTAGTTTACTAATAATTAGTAGACTTTTATTTTCTGTTAGTGTAGTAAAGAATGTAGCGCAAAGAGCTGGAATAAGACTAAATGTGAGTGAGAATGAGTACAAAAGAATGAGTGAGTCAGTGTGAGAATACTTAGCACTGAGTGAGAAAGTATGAGTCCAAGTGAGTGTGTGATAATTATGAGAGTATCTGAGTGAGAGTGAAAGAGTGAGTTAACGTAAGTGAGTATGAGAGAGAATGTGGTGTTATGCTAGCAAGCCTGCAGTTGGCCTTGGCATTCTGAAGGTGATTCTTGGTTTATAGAGCCCTCCCCGACAAAATGCTTGCGCTAGCATACTAAAGACAATTCTTGGCATGATGCTGAGACTAATATGCTAGAGTTATACCTGGCATATGGGGACAGCCATGGAAAAATGCTGTGGCTGGAGTGCAGGAGGAAATTTGTGGAATGAATACGGATACACAATGCAAAACGCTAGCACTGGCTAAAGGTAATTCCTTACTTAATAGAGGACAAATGTGGCGTACTGTGGGAGGGCAACCATGGCCAAATTCTGGTCCAAACATACAAAAGGTAATATTTGACATAAGGGTCACCCATGGTAGATGGGAAAAGTGTGGCACTGGCCTATTATATGGTGTTTTGGGCCTAAGAGGGCACACATGGCATACGGGGGGAGAGGTGAGCTTTCTCTGGGACCAGGGCTTTACATTTAAGTTTTGTAAAATAAATAATTTCAGCAATGCAATGCATATTCTTCTTATTAAGTAAAAATTAACTACAAAGCAAACAATTTTTTGTACCAGTTACTGCTTTATTTTATTATTGTTAATATATGAAAAATTGTGTGTGTGAAAAAACATTAACCTCTGAGTTGCACAAATGATAATGCCTTGCAAATGATCAGCAATTAAATTGTATTGGCAATCAGGAATAATATATTCATATTCAACATAAGGTGTATATGAATTTATACATGTGAACTTAAATACTTCCTATGATCTATTAATAGATATCCCATTGTGCTTTACACTGGGGGAACCATGAAGCTATGGCTCTTTGTGGTGTGAATACGTTAGGCTACCAGTACTGTTCAGTGTTCTGTAGCACTGTATTCTCTTCAGACAAACACTTAGGGCCTGATTACGATGGCGGTGAACCCACCACCGGCAGGCTGACGGTGGCGGGTTAACTGCCATTGTGAGGCCAATTACCGCCCGCCAGATCAGGATGGCGGACGGTGTGCATGGCGGACGGAAAGTCCTTCCGCCACGGGTCCGCCAGCAGCAATCGTAACGATTGCTGCTGTCGGACTGCTCGCATTAACAGAATGGTGGCGGTGCCTAGCAGGCACCGTCCCCATATCATGATGCTGCATCCCCAGTGAAACCGCCATGGAAAGGCTGGCAGGGATGTACATTGGGGGCCCGTTGCGGTCCCCCCCCCTTGTGCTGGGGGAGTCTGGCTGTGCACTGAGGGGGTACCTATGGTACCCCCCTACATTTCCCTGCACCAGGTGGCAGGCACTGTGTGGTGCCTGCCACGTAGTGCAGGGAAATGCAAACAGTGCATTTCAATCATTGTGGCGGGTGCTGCAGCCAGCAGCACCCGCCGCAATGTTGGAGATAGACGATGCGACCGCCACGGTGGCAGTCGCATCGTAATCTCATGTGCGGGACCGCCGCCTTACAGGCGGCCGGTCCCACTCCCCTCAACGATGGCGGACAGGACTGAAGTCCGACCGCCATCGTAATGACCCCTTTAGTTTTTTATATAATGAAAAGAGAAAGGAGTAGAGTTCCCAAGGATTACCAAATAAGTACCCTAAAGGTTGTAGCCTCACTTCCTTTAAAGATCTATGGTCAAAGGTCATGACAGTGCCACTTCCTGTGATGTCATTAAGGTCATAAGGTGTGATGTCACTTCCGCTACCTCTGGCATTTTGGTGAATCGGCATCCATGTCCACATCTACCTGTTGTAGGCCAAGGGTGAGTTAAGTACATAGCAGTGGAACTTTAAAAAGGTGATGAGCCTGTAGGCCTCCCTCCAGGGTAAAAAGGACCTGTTCACTACGACTGATCACTACACAGTATTCTGCCTCCACCACACTCATGCTACTTAACTACTGGTGAAGGCGGTAGCCTTCCACCACTATGAAGGTAGCATATTGGGCTCCCCTTCTGGTCCAACAAGACTGCACTCCATGAGACAGGCCTATGTCATGGCCCACACACATTATCCATGTTTACCTATGACCCAAGATCAGCATTAGGGATTCAGATAACAGGACAGTTGAGCACTCAGGGCAGGGGTGCATGTCTCTTACCACGCAGAGGACCTTTCTGTCCCAACAATCCGTGATTGTCAAAAGTCAACGAGCAGTAGATGAATCTTCAGGCAGATTGTTCCATAGTAAAGAACCCTGTATGTGGAGCGATCTGCCTCCAAATTGGTTGCCGATGGGCTAGAAGGCTCCAGGGGGGCTGCTATGACTGGTGAAGATGTTGGAGAGATATCCTGGTGCATGTCTTGTGGGCCAGGTAAAGTGCTTAGATCTGTGATCTTTCTTTGACCCGGAGCCAGTGAAGTAATTTCAGGTGATGCGTGATACAACCACAAGGTCTCAGGTTTAGCCTGATCCAGGCTGCCTTGTTTTCAGCTCTTTGAAGCTTAGGGTGGTCCCTCTTAGGTAGCCCTAAAGACACCTTCTACTTCCTGCCTCAGTGGTGTTGGATCACTAATCAACCCGGTCAGTGGTAGTCAGAATCACAAAGCCGGGAACTTGCGCAAGCATCGAGCAAATAAGTGTTGGCCAAGAGAAGCTACTGAGGAAATTCTGCATAATGGAAAGCGCTAGCTTGCTTCAGGGCTTCAAGGAGCTGCAGAAAAGTGTTCTTTTTTATCAAAGCAAACACTAGAGAACTGCCCTACAAAATCGCCAAGATAAAGTTGTGTTTCTTTAGTGGCATAAGGTGAACCTCAGAGTGGCAGGGAATGACAATAAATCTCATCTCTGGACAGCCACACGGCCCGCTTGACTTCAACAAGGTACCACACCAGCCAATCATAGCTTTTAGACAAAATATCATATTTGAGTTCTAGGCTCTCATGTCTTATGCCTGTTCTCCTGAGTACTGGAGACTGGATGAGGGTGCTACTGTGGCTTGGTGGAAGGCTTCCTGCACACCAGCTTGTGTGCAGACCAGACACCACTCCTTGTGTACCTTTCCAGGTCACCCCATGGCATTGGCGGTCTCCAGAGAAGGGGCATTCCATATCTGACAGGCCAGCGTCTCCAATTATCCAGTGGGGTGGGGGAGAGTCATGGACATAACTTAGTGGTAACAGTGGGTGTTTTGTAATTAGCTGCCTTGTGCTCATAAACACAATACTGCAGGTTTTCCATTCAAGAATTCTTCCAAGCTGCAGGTTTTTGTAAACATAGCCCATTATTCCAAGAATAAATTGTGGATACTGCGGTAATATCGCACATTTTCATATATGACAATTTGCAATATTTGAAATGCTGGATTTAATTTCCACACTTACACATACACGGAAAATCCACTGGGTCAATGATTACTTTTTTGCACACCAGTTGTAATCCGATTTTTGCCCAAATACCCATTTGTGACTGAGCCAGGATTACTGCTGCCCTTGTTATGAGGGTGGAAATAGTTGTGTATGCATTTCACAATGGGAAATATGTTGGGAGGCTCTTACTGCACAGCCACTGGATCAGGTTTTGGTTGACATCTTAATGTCGCATAGAGGCACGGCATTGTACACATTCCCCCCTATAATTACTCAGTTATCGTTTTGACAATTACTCATTTATTAAACGTTGTCAGTTGTAGAGGATGCCACCATGTTTTGGCTCTGCTGTAAAAATTAGAGAAGATCTTCATCTGGATGAAGGGGACTCAAGGTGCATTAATACTGTATGGTATGTCTTATATTGAAGCAGAAAAGGACGTGGACACGGACTGTGACAGTGAGGGGTGGAAGTGATGACCACTGACTGGTCACCAAAGGAGCCAAGTCTGACCCTTCATCAGTCATCAAACAAGTCCACTTTTTGCCCCTCCCTTTCATCAGTTGTGAAAAGGGAAGCCAATCGGAAGACAAAAAAGATGAAGGAACATCAAAGATTGCTGGGTCGGACTGCAGGATTTGATTGGTCCTCAATTATATTTGGATGGTATGTTTCTTTTTACACCTCCTGAAGTGTCTGAGATGTGCTCCATCACAGAAGTTACATGTGAGACATGTAAATGATTTTTTTTCTCATTTGAAAACTATGTAAAGCTTTTTTGTATATAGAATGCATCCGTTGTTTTGTTGTCTTTTATTCAGTGTAGATGTTTATTGTCTAGAGTATGTGGCAGACATTTGTATCTCATTGGGATGTAGAAGAGGTTTGATGCATGTGGGACATGGCAGCATTTGTTATGTGTGTCATGCGGTACAGATTGTTTTGCATGCGGAATAAGGGTGAAGGGTTTGTTGTTGAGGAGTGAAGTCCTCTTGCATGCGGGATACTCCTAAAGTAGTTATTGTATATGGGAGGTGATGAAGGAGCTCTTTGTGCATGTGAGATGTAGCAAACGCATGTCTAGCATAAGGGATGTGGCTGAGGGCTTTTGGAATTTAACAGAGGTTTTTGTTGCATGCGGCATACAGAGGGATTGTTTTTCATAGGTGGATAGACAGACAAACACCAGCCCTGGCCTACTACCACCCCTTGAACAATCAGAACTACAGTCCCAACCTTCACCCCTTCCATCAACCAAATGGCAATGCTTTGGAACACCTACTCAGCACCTGCTCGCTAACAAGGCTCATGGGATTGCTAACAGTAGCACTGTCTACAATCTGTACATGTTATTGTCTGGGTCTCCACCCTCCAGCCACAGGAATGCAGGCAATACACTTCCACTGTCTGAGGAAGCTGTCCTCATCCCCGTCTTGTGCCCTTTGTTCATGGTTGTAGTCATCGAACATTGCTCCTGCTTTGGCTAACGAGACGTCATTGCTCCTGCTCCTTTAGCCTGTTTCAGCCCACCCGGGCCTCTGCCTGCCTCATGAATGATTCCACACTCAGGCACTCACAAACAGTCCCACGAGACCGGCCCCTGGCTTCTGCCAACCATTTTTGGAATTTAAGGCTATTCTGACTAATTCCTTCTCCACGGATGTCTGCTGCAGAGTTATTACGCTTCTCAGTGCCGGCTAACATGGTCTCGGCTCTTGATAGATGTTGAAGTCCTGATGATGATCCTGGATCAAAACGCTGTTGACTGATTATACCCCAGACCCACTTTTCAGTATATGATTTGTTATGACGGGCTGTGCTGTTCTTGTTACTTTGACACTGAGATGATCATGGTTATCACATGAGTGTGTTACCTATGAAGGAGCACCAGGTACATTGTTCTGTACTAGCTCTGACTGCACCGTTTTGTGACTTTAATTGTCTATTGTTTAAAATTGTCATTTGACTGCACATAATGTCTGCATATTCCTTTAACTTGGTACCTATGTTCCTTGTTCTACCAATTGCCCCAGGCCCCAGCAATATCTGGGTCTCTGTCTGTTGTGTTTAAAACCTATATGCCACAACTGTGGGCATCCAAATGAATCCCACTTCGATTTATGTAGTTAATACTGCAAATCAAACTTTATGGGTGAACATAAGACAACATCCGCTCCAGCATTTGCATTTTCAGAACCTCCGTTTCAATGTTTGCCTTATTTAGCCTGTATACTTTCTCGCATTGTTGTGATCATGAGGTTACGTCCCTCCTTTGAGCTAAACCAAAACCTCTAGATATTTCCGTGTATATGCGTCCAACCGTTACTTCACGCATCCGCCCCTTGAGTTGATCAGTTGTCCTTGCTAAAGCAGTGGTCTAGCGGTAGCTATCACCGTCTCCAAACACTACTAGCACCAAGCCTTATGAAACATGCATAGCCTGGATGCATTTAACACAGTGCACTGATTCCAAACCGCAGAGAATTGAACACAAAGGATTAAGCTTTGAGTCTACAAAATTACATGTTTTTTCCTGTAAACTTTCATGTATTTCCATGACAATTTTGTGAACTTATGTAGTGAAATGTGGTTTGAAAGTATCTCAAATCCATTTTTTTTACCTGAGTCCACACCTTATGTAGAAGAGTTTTGCAAGATACCAGTAGGCGAGCGGTTTGAGCAGAAAATGACTCTTGGCAAAACATTTTCATTGCAAACCAGTATCCCGCAATTATCTTGTAAGATATTTTTATGCAAGGTGCGCACTTAGATAAGAAAGTTAAACAAAACTGCGTAATGTAAAATTTCTAGAAATATCACTAATTTTGTGTAACAGTAAATTCTGGAATTTCAAGAATTTCCCCAGTGTGATTAAAATTTCGCCTAGGCTGGTATGTAGCTTACATTTAGTCTCCATTTTAGCTTTTCATTTTAACTTAGCATTGTTTTCTAATGGTGGTTTGTACATGTTTTCCCAATTGCGAGAATGTGCTATGCACTCATTTATTCCTGATAGACATTGTTGCCTTAGAGTCTGCACATTTAGTTCCAGGGTCGCCCAACACCAGAACACAATGCATTGTTATATTTTCTGCACTCGTAGGCGACAACTCTGCTAGTTAGAGCACCGTGCCTGATTTATCTGACTTAGTGTAATATTATGTTTTGGGGTGTAATAAAAGTCCTTTTTTTCTATAAAAGAAAGCACTGGGCTGGACAACATTTCTTGTCTTGCTTGCAGAACTGTTTTAGTTCTGCGTCTTTACTCCCCACACTTCCTCCCTGAGAAGCCTGTGACTGCTCACCTTTGGTACCCTCATAATCATGTGTGGAAAGGTTGTACTTGGTGCCCAGTTTGCAGTGCCATACTAAGTCAGTGGAAGCTGCTCTAAAAACGGGGGTGGCGGAAAAAATAAATTAAACAACTTACCTTCACCTGCAGCCGCTGCCTCGGTGCTCCTTTCCCGGCACTGGTCATGCTGCACAGGCTCCCAGGGGGCAATTAGAGCACTGCTCTCATCACTGGCGTAACGAAACTTGAGGGGGCCTCCCTGCAAGGTACGTGGAGGGGCCCCCTCCGGGCTCAATCAGGAGCTCTCCGGCCAGAGTGCTGTGCTGAGGGGGGCCACTGGAGCTTGGGGGCCCCCCCGCACCGCCGGGTCTGTGGGGGCCTGTGTTACGCCCCTGGCTCTCATGCTGGTAATATTATACCAGCATGAAAGCAGGTCTGTGATTGGCGTGAGCGGGCAGACTTGACGCACGCTCCGGCACAGGGAGTCTGCAGCTTTTCTCCAACCCAGCTGTACAACACAGCTGGTTTTGATAACCAAAGTGCGCATGTCTGTTTGGCCGGCCTAAGACGGACAGCCAAACAGACATGCGCACTTGTAAGTGCCCACCACTCCTCCATACTGTAAGGCTCCGTCACGATGGACCCGCCCCCACCCTAACCTCGGCTGGCAATGGTAGGATTAGGAAATAAAAATAAAATGGTTTTATTTTATTTTTCAGTGGGGCAATGCTCCTCCGCCATAATGGAGGAGCCGCCCCTGTACTAGGTCAGGCCCGGGAACATCAGTGGTAAGAAGCCCTCACCACCATTGTTGGGGCTTAGCTACCCATGCTTGCCCCGCAGCTGCCGAATGGGTCCTGACAGACCCTACAAGAGAGGTATTTCTTTCTCTCACAAGTACTTGTGACTTATTTATTTCTGCTTTTCTTTGATCTATGGTCCCATGTTTTTATATTAAACTCATTTAGGGGCATTATATCGGGGCACAAGTCGGGGTGGACGCGGTGTACAGAGTCCCCCCACTATTTGTAGCCTGAGACTAGGAGGTGATGCTAAAAGAACTGCAAGTGTGAAGCACTTTTGTGTTTTGCAACTAGCTAAGAACACCAGCAGCAAACAAACACTCATTAACAGTAAGTTTAGTATTTAAAAAATACACCCAGCGCATTTTGTTTAGTCACTAAAAGCAGTTTTAAAAATGTAATTTACAAGGTCCTTATCTCTGTTTTTAAAATATTGTCACTTTTAGCCTTTTCCAAGTTCAGTTGCACATTTGATATATTGAAAAAATACATGTGATTTATAAAAAGTAAAACCAAAATATTTTATCTCGTATTTATTTGTGATTATGTTAAGTTGTTGTTTCTGTAAAATCGTCACTTGACCTTTTAGGTAAGGATTATTAGACTGTCATGCATCACTTCTTGTGAAATCACTTACAGCTATTCTGAAAAGAAGCCTTGTGGTCAGCACAGAGGGAGAGTGGGAGGAAATGACATCTGCATACAGCCTCCCAGCCTTACGTAATAAACACAAGAGGTACGCAGGTCCTTGTTGGTAAGATCCTACCTCTTAGGTCCTACGAGCACATCCAAATAACCCTGGATATTGGAAGAGGACACTTCACCCACCTTATCTTGGCATGCTTCATCGTCGATGTCCTATCGCCATCAAGGTAAGCAAGCACCACCTCGAGGGGCTCAACCAATTGAGAAAGTTCTTGATAAAAAGTATTTTGGATAGGAGCTAGGGTACAGCAACTAAAAATAACTTAGGGTAGCCAGATTGTAATTCTCATTATTTTTCGGGTACCCACGGTATGCTTAAAACCAGTTATGTTGGGATGTTCACTGAAAATAATGGTTCATACATTCACATACCAACATGTTTTGGCCTCAATAGGGTTAAATGCCTTCTTCAGGGTAATGCTTGCTACAGATCATTAGCTATCTAGTACATACGTTAGCAGGGCACAAGTCCTAAAAAAAGAAGTGGGGGGACTGACCGAGTTATGCAGCATGCAAGTGACATCCTGACGCGTGCCAATAAAGCACATGACGTCACGGCGCATGACATTCCATGTGGCATCACAGGAAGTGACCTCACTGGAAGGGACATCACAAGAAGTGACATCAGATACTAAGATCTCACACATATGTTTACCAGGTGCATCATGAGTACATTTAAGTGCATTATGATACTTAACAAATGAGATTTGTGGTCGAGGTCGTGCCAAAAAAGTGGCGCCATCCTGACAAAACATCTGGGCCTCAACTAATAATTTTTTTTAAACCCTGCCACAAAGAAATTGGCAAAAAACGTGTGGTAACTGTTCCTAAAGAGAAAGTAATAGTAATCAACCAATTTTGGTTGAGTATATGTGCCTCAACAATGGCCAGGTTGGATTAGTAAAGATTGGGAATTCCTCCTTATGGAACTGGTGCCCTCACACACCCTTGCGGGTGTCATGCTTCATCATCGGGCTCTGCTCCTCGTGGGGGTGAGCGCTGCAGTCCCTCACGGGCCCCGCGAAGAGCTCTTTGTCGGAGATCTTTTAGGAGGTGCCGTAGTTGTGCATGCGGGTGTGTGGGCTTGGTGAAAATGGGTGTGTGTATGTGTTCTAAATTATCTCACCAGATCCCCAAAGTAGGTTTATTCCGGGATCCGGAAGACAAATTTAAAATTTGAGGACTGGAGTAAGTCCTACGTAACAAATAAGTAGGGGGACAAGTATGCTCCCACTGCTCTCCAGTCCGTAAAGTGAGGCGCACGTGATAGAGTGGTAGTGGCGCACGTGGTAAGTGGTCAACATGTTTCAGCATGGCAATGGTAGGTCCCTAATGGATCCGCTATACGCTACGTCAGGACCGTGGAATAAAGGCTGATTAAAAATGATGTTAAGACCGTGGTAGTCAGGAAAGAACACCCTGTACTGCCACCATACCTATATTGAGGTCAACAAAGCGTCTTGCGCTAAGAAATACATCTTGTTCAGTATTTAATGTAATCCCAACCCTCCTAACAGTAAGGGATGGCTGCGCTGGCCGGGTGCTCGGAAGAGCAGGGAGACCAAAATGTGTCCCCGTTGAAGTCAGCCACTGAACTGGCGATCCTGATCGGAGAGGGCAGGTTCAGTGGCTGACTTCAGCGGGGACACATTTGATCTCCCGTTCTTCACAGCACCCGCTGGCAGCAGTCATCCCTTACTGTTAGGAGGTTAGGATACCATTAAACTGCAGCAGACGTCTTTCTTGGCGCAAAACGCTGTTGACCTCAATATAGGTAGTGGTAGTGCAGGGTGTTCTTTCCTGACTGCAGATCTTAACATAATTCTTAATCACCTCTTTCACGGTCTGACGAGCGCATAGCGGTGAGACCTACCATTTGCGCGAACATGTTGACCACTACCACGTGCGCCTCACGACCACTTATCACGTGCGCCACTCACTCGGACTGAGGCAGTGGAGTATACTTGCCCCTCACCTACTTGTTGCGTAGGACTTACTCCAGTCTCAAATTTTAAATTTGTCTTCCGGATCCTGGAATAAACCTACTTTGGAGATCGGTGAGACAATTCTAGAACATACACACGCCATCTACAGCCCACACGCCATGCTGGCTACGGCACCTCTAAAGATCTCCGATAAAGAGCCTCTCGCGAGCCCGTGAGGACAGCGCCACCACGAAGCAAACCCGATGATGGCATGACGCCCGCGAGTATGTGAGGGCACCAGTTCCATAAGGAGGAATTCCCAATCTTACTAATCCAACCTAGCGTATGTTGAGACACATATACTCAGCAAAATTGGTCGATTACTATTACTTTCTCTTAGGAGTAGATTACCACACGTTTTGACATTTACCATGGGAGCATTGGTACTGGACCTGTGCCTTTTTTCTACAAACCGCTCCCAGTCCCCCTTCTTTGATATTTTGACAAAGAAATTGGCAACAAGGAAAAGCATGGTAGTAGAAGTTCTGCTTAATTGGTTCCAAAGTCTGCATTTTTAAATATTTTATGGGGTTAAGGCATCTGCTGCAGAGGTGCCCAGTAAATCTCAGGGAATAATAATAATGATGAGATAACTTTGTAGCTTAACGCATTTGCTGGAGATATCTGTGTTTTGTGTAGTCCCAAATTTGAATCAGAGTAGGATAGAAGATTAAATTGTCTCCTGCAAAACATAATCACCCACTGTTCTTGGGGTGGGGGGGGGGCGTTTGGGGATTGTTGAACCTCTATTTTGCTGCTACCTTCTTCGGCTTTGTTATTCATGATATCCCAACACACATGGTGTGCATCTTATACAGTGTTGTGAGCATAAATGTGCCAGTTAATTATGCAATAGTGCTCTGATATGTGTATGTTATAACATGTGCCAACTGAAAATGCAATAAAATATATATTTTTTTTTAAAGTTGTCTCCTGCAAAGCATATTATGTAACGTGGAGATCATAGATTTTTCTTTTCTGTAGATAGGTTCGCGGATTACTGCATTGAACACAGAGATGCTTTTGTTAGTTGCTGTTAATAAATTGTAATCCTTCTAGTAGACCACAGTGAGCTATGAAGGGCATTTGACTCCTACACCTTGTAACCCTGACTGTCTCATGTAACACATCTTGTACATTAATTTACACACTTACATGCTTTATTTGGAACGGATAATGTGTATGTTGTGTGAAGCGCTCTAACACGCTGCATTGGGATGAGTAGCGCTATAAAAGAAATAAATGAGTGCTATTTAAATTGTGATTTGTGTAAATACTGAGACAGGCCAACCCATTCTTACAGTGCATGCACTTCTATACAACACAGTAAAAAGCATGCGTCTGCATCTCTTAAGTACCTGTAAAGAGGTCACACAATGTGTGCTATTGTTTCCTCGCGGGTGCATTTGCATTTGCGGGGTTCCAGGACACCTCCAGTCCCATACTCGATCAAAAGGAGGCCTGATGGCCCCTTAACTTCTGTCTTTATCGTTGCCCAGCTGGAGGTGAACCCCTCCTCTGCCCCCCTGCCTGCACGCTGCTGCTGGGCATGGAAAGCAGACAACGTGCAGTAGCTGCTAAACGTGTCCCGGTGTCTGAAAATGACACCGGGACAAGTTCAACATATTTCTGTGGGGCCCAACTTCTTAGCAGGGGGGCCGGCGTCCACCCACTACTTTCACAGGGTACCCGCGTGCCCCCCCCGACTCGTGCCCTGTATGTTAGATGGTTTGTGAATAAATATGAATGTTTTTGATGAGGCCTACCGCTGTCATACCTGAGTGGTAACACAGGAATGCCCCACTTGAGTTGCTAGTGCTTCGTGGACATAACATGGGCAGCTCCCGGCATTCCCTGTAGTCAAACATTCGTCAAGGGTCAGTTGTCCGTGTTTTGCCCGCTTGTTGGCCGACACCCTGCTCCAGAGGCCTGGGGGAAATGAGCAAGCAGGAACCATGCACAGTGACATGTTTACCATGCTTTTTTTTACTCCACTGACATATTTAAGCAGCAGTGCAATTAAGCGCTTCGAAGCCTCGCCAGGAGTGGTAAGCGCTATATAAATGCAATTACAATTACTTGCAGTAATTCAGCTATTGATTACCGCCAGCAAAATACTGCTGTTTTGAAAAAAATGGCAACATGAGGAATAAAGTGGTAACCTTCTTTCCATAAGAGAGTTCCATTTATTCTATTGGATAGTTAAATCCAGATGTGAAATCACACCACTACAAAACTTTCAGGGCCTGAGTCACTAGAAAACTAGGCCACAGTAGAATTACATTTACTCTTGAGGCTTTCTCCTGAATTTGCGGTAAATTTCTAACAGGTTCCCAATACTACGCTGGGGAAAACTTTGTGAATTCACATTTATGATAATGTGGAGACACTTCTGCGTGCGTAAAGTGCCTTAGAGTAAATGTGTCTCGTGAGGGCAATTAAACTTTGAAACTTGTCTCTAACATTTTTTTTCCACAGAGTATATATATTCTCCTTGGGGAACCCCATTCACTTACACCACCGCCTACTTTTGGGATATTTCCTTCCCATTACTTCACCTTATCAGGAGCAAATGACCGCCCTTTTCCAGGGTGTGGGTGGGTTCTGGAAAGTGTGAGAGCACCCCCAGACTAGTAGCTTGTTTGTTCCAGATACTTCCAGACACGCTCACGCCCTGTCCTTGTGAGATTTACACACATACCAAAAGTATATGACAACCTTTTCACCAGAAGAAATGCACGTTTTGCGAGTCGGAAATGTGGCTTTATATTTATTAAAAAGATAATTTCCACATTTAAATTCAACTTACGGGCAAAAATTGCTCAGTGACTCATCTGGGAGACGGGCCCGGCCGCCAGTAGCTTTCCACTCGCGCGCCCTGGCTGTCTGTGGTAAAAGGCAAACACGCTGAGTAAAAGTTATAATGCGCCCCTTGTGCGGCCTTCCACGTCACCTGCGTGCACCCCTGACCAATCTACCTGGGACTGAGAGAGGACGCGGGGTGCGTGCGTCCCGCATTCCTTCCCGAGCCCCTCGTCATCCCCTCACCTCCGCGAGTTCCACCCAGACTACTGTCCCATCGCCCCCCACGACCCCACCTAGATTTCTATCCGAGGAGACGGGTATGTTAACCCGGGCCGGTGTTAGGTGGTGCGAGATGGAGGGAGTAAAACCTCAGAAGGACATGCATGACTTTCCATGGCAGTGGACGGCTCGCGGAAAGGACGGGAGAGATGTGCACAAGATCACATCCAGATGCGGACGTGAAGCCGGGAAACGAGTGGGAGTACTGGCCTTGATGACCGCTAAAGACAGGACGAGGCCCCCTGTGGACCCAGGTGAGGCAGTGAATGATGCACCACAATGTTCTTGTAGTAGGAAGTTCTTCCACAGAGATCACCAAGCCGGGGCTGTGGAGAGGGGTACCTGTCATGGACGTGCTAACACTAACAGCAGTTATGAGGGACAGGCCGGGGCTGTGGAGAGGGGTACCTGTCATGGACGTGCTAACACTAACAGCAGTTATGAGGGACAGACTGGGGTTACTAGAATGGAAGTGCTAACAGGAGTTACTTCCGCAGGGAGGAGGGGCAGGGTGGGCTGCTGAAAGGTGTTGTTATCCGCGATGGGCTAACTTGCTTGAAGGGACAGGCTGGGACTGTGGAGAGGTGTAACTGGCATGGACGTGCTAACAGGAGTTACTTCCCAGAGGAGGGGCAGTCTCATGCTGTGGAGAAGTGTAACTGGCATGGACGTGCTAACAGGAGTTACTTCCCAGAGGAGGGGCAGTCTCAGGCTGTGGAGAAGTGTAACTGGCATGGACGTGCTAACTGGAGTTACTTCCCAGAGGAGGGGCAGTCTCAGGCTGTGGAGAAGTGTAACTGGCATGGACGTGCTAACTGGAGTTACTTCCCAGAGGAGGGGCAGTCTCAGGCTGTGGAGAAGTGTAACTGGCATGGACGTGCTACCTGGAGTTACTTCCCAGAGGAGGGGCAGTCTCAGGCTGTGGAGAAGTGTAACTGGCATGGACGTGCTACCTGGAGTTACTTCCCAGAGGAGGGGCAGTCTCAGGCTGTGGAGAAGTGTAACTGGCATGGACGTGCTAACTGGAGTTACTTCCCAGAGGAGGGGCAGTCTCAGGCTGTGGAGAAGTGTAACTGGCAGGGACGTGCTAACTGGAGTTACTTCCCAGAGGAGGGGCAGTCTCAGGCTGTGGAGAAGTGTAACTGGCATGGACGTGCTAACTGGAGTTACTTCCCAGAGGAGGGAGCAGTCTCAGGCTGTGGAGAAGTGTAACTGGCATGGACGTGCTAACTGGAGTTACTTCCCAGAGGAGGGGCAGTCTCAGGCTGTGGAGAAGTGTAACTGGCATGGACGTGCTAACTGGAGTTACTTCCCAGAGGAGGGGCAGTCTCAGGCTGTGGAGAAGTGTAACTGGCATGGACGTGCTAACTGGAGTTACTTCCCAGAGGAGGGGCAGTCTCAGGCTGTGGAGAAGTGTAACTGGCATGGACGTGCTAACTGGAGTTACTTCCCAGAGGAGGGGCAGTCTCAGGCTGTGGAGAAGTGTAACTGGCATGGACGTGCTAACTGGAGTTACTTCCCAGAGGAGGGGCAGTCTCAGGCTGTGGAGAAGTGTAACTGGCATGGACGTGCTAACTGGAGTTACTTCCCAGAGGAGGGGGCAGTCTCAGGCTGTGGAGAAGTGTAACTGGCATGGACGTGCTAACTGGAGTTACTTCCCAGAGGAGGGGCAGTCTCAGGCTGTGGAGAAGTGTAACTGGCATGGACGTGCTAACTGGAGTTACTTCCCAGAGGAGGGGCAGTCTCAGGCTGTGGAGAAGTGTAACTGGCATGGACGTGCTAACTGGAGTTACTTCCCAGAGGAGGGGCAGTCTCAGGCTGTGGAGAAGTGTAACTGGCATGGACGTGCTAACTGGAGTTACTTCCCAGAGGAGGGGCAGTCTCAGGCTGTGGAGAAGTGTAACTGGCATGGACGTGCTAACTGGAGTTACTTCCCAGAGGAGGGGCAGTCTCAGGCTGTGGAGAAGTGTAACTGGCATGGACGTGCTACCTGGAGTTACTTCCCAGAGGAGGGGCAGTCTCAGGCTGTGGAGAAGTGTAACTGCCATGGACGTGCTAACTGGAGTTACTTCCCAGAGGAGGGGCAGTCTCAGGCTGTGGAGAAGTGTAACTGGCATGGACGTGCTAACTGGAGTTACTTCCCAGAGGAGGGGCAGTCTCAGGCTGTGGAGAAGTGTAACTGGCATGGACGTGCTAACTGGAGTTACTTCCCAGAGGAGGGGCAGTCTCAGGCTGTGGAGAAGTGTAACTGGCAGGGACGTGCTACCTGGAGTTACTTCCCAGAGGAGGGGCAGTCTCAGGCTGTGGAGAAGTGTAACTGGCATGGACGTGCTAACTGGAGTTACTTCCCAGAGGAGGGGCAGTCTCAGGCTGTGGAGAAGTGTAACTGGCATGGACGTGCTAACTGGAGTTACTTCCCAGAGGAGGGGCAGTCTCAGGCTGTGGAGAAGTGTAACTGGCATGGACGTGCTAACTGGAGTTACTTCCCAGAGGAGGGGCAGTCTCAGGCTGTGGAGAAGTGTTGCTAGAATGGAAGTGCTCATAGGAGGTACTTCCTGAGGGAATGGAATGCTGGGGCTGTGGATACGTGTTACTGCCGTTGAAGTACTAGCAGGAGTTACTTCTCTTGTGAGGGACATGCTGGGGCTGTGCAGAGGTGTTACTAGAATGTAAGTACTAATAAGTGTTACGTCCCCTGGGAGGCACAGATTGGGAATATGGAGGAGTAGTAGAGTGGAAGTAGTAATGGGAGTTACTTACTGCTAGAGGGACAGGCTGGAGGCTATGGGAGGTGTTACTATCCTGGAAGTACTCACAGGAGTTACGTCCCAAGGTAGGGACCGGCTGGGGCTGTGGAGGGTTGTTCCTATCATGGGATGTACTAACAGGAGTTACTTTCCCAGAGAGGGGTAGTGTGGGGTTGTAGAGAGATGTTACTACCACCGTAGTACTGGCAGGTGGTACGTCTGGTGAGAAGCTCTGACCCAGGCTGTCGAGAGTTGTTACTAACATGCAAGCACTAACAGAGTTACTCCAGAGGGAGGGTCAGGCCTGAGCTGTTGAGAGATGTTACTATCAGGAAAGGGATAACAGGGGTTTACTTTCCTGGGGGGCAGGCTGGAGCTACTACGAAATAGATGTTACTAGAATTGAAGTACTAAAAGGAGTTACTTCCTCTGGCGTGGTAAGGTGTTACTAGAATGGGTTATCCTAACAGGAGTTACTTCCTCGGGGATAGGCAGGCTGGAGGCGTGGAAAGGTGTTACTAGAATGGGTCATCCTAACCTAATAGGAGTTACTTCCAAGGGATGGACAGGCTGGGCTATGGAGAGCTGCTACTATCATGGAAGTACTAACAGGAGTTATTTCACTGGTGGGAAGAAAGTAGTTTATTATTTGGTGTGGTTGTGCGACCTTACTGTGTAATAAACCCACAAACCTGTCTGGGGTCCAGTCAGGTTCCTTGGCAAGACCTTAGCTCAACCCTGGGTAGCTGTGGCTTCGAGCAGTCAGGCGTTGTCACAAGAATACGTGTAAAAATTTAGAAGTACTGAAACAGTTGAATAAGAAAGGACGACACAAAGGAAATCCAACACTAATTTATAAAAATATCTATTATTTTTATACATTTTTAGACACCAAAACAAAATCCACCAGAGGGTTCCGGAGATATAAGTTATTAAGCAAATAATAAATCACTGCTTTACATTCAAATCGTAAACAAGCATTGGCAACTACGGTGGTTATCAGTTACTTTAAAAACTTTTGAAAACCTTTGTAAAGGTGTGTTTGGTTACTCCGGTCGTCTTTGGGTGACCATTTCTGGCAGGGAGAAATTCCCAGGGGCCAATAAGGCATGGCAGGACAGTACCTTGCAGCCAAAGCTGTCTTCAGACCATTTCCAGACTTTATGGGTGATCGGCCATAGACACCAAAGGAGTGGTCCTGATGCAAGGGATACAGGATGCTGAAGGATGCTGAGGATGCTGTTTTGGTTGGCAGGGGTCTTTCTGGGTCCATCCTTGGTCCGTGAACACTGTGGAGCATCTTTGGCCACAGGGGTCAATGTCCCTTGAAGTCTGGTTGAAGTCCAGCCAAAAACCAGTAACCACTGGTGTACTGGTCCTCAGTTACAGTGAAAACAGTGGTTTGCTTTACCTGCGACAAGTGTCTATCTTGGGCGACCAAACTGCACTACAATGGCTCTCCCAGGCCCAGCGGACACTGGTGCAAATTTTGAGCATCAAGATTTGGTTTTCCAAGCTGCACTTCGGCGTTCAGTGGTGGTCAAGAGACTGTGGCAACCAATTCACTTAGGCATCTTCTTCAGCTTTTGTGGTCCTGCAGTTGTAACATGAAGTCAGCCAACTGACTGACATGTGAAGAGGTGTTGCTAGAATGAAAGTTCTACTAGGAGTTACTTCCCGAAGGGGGACCACCTGGAACTGTAGAGAGGTGTTATTATCTTAGTAGTACTACTAATAGGAGGTATTTCCCTGTTGAAGGACAGGCTGTGGATGTGGAGAGATGTTAGCAGAATGGAAGTACTAATTGGAGTTACTTCCCTGGGGAGCACAGGATATGGAGAGGTGTTGCTAGAATGGAAGTAGTAATAGAAATTACTTCCCAACGATGGACAGGCTGGGGGCTGTGATGAGGTGTTCCTGTCATGGAAGCACTAACAGGAGTTAATTTCATGGGGAGGGGCAGGTTGGGGATGTGGAGAAGTGTTACTAGAATTGAATTACTAATAGGAGTTATTTCCCGAAGTAGGGAGAGGCTGGGGTTGTGGAGAGGTGCAGTGAGATCGGAAACTCCTTTCATAGGTGATGGACACACCCAAGAATCCCCACAATAGATATATTTGAAGACTTTAGTAAAATCAGCGTCCTAGTCTAGTGCAAATAATATGTACAGATATATCTATGAAAACAAACATTATAGTACCAATGAAAGTAACAAATAAGGAAAATATTAAACAGAATTGCAACATCGTGACCGTGTTTCAGAAGCTCATTGCATTGAATGATGGAACCAGTCTTTGTCAGTCAGCTTCTCTCTTCTAGTCTGTTTCTCCCCCAATTCTGTTTATTAAGTTTTGAAAAACACAGCATATAAATACAAAACACATAACAAAAATGTGTGCCCTCTAGCATTCAATAAAAATCACCATATGTGCAAAAGTATAATATGCCAATTTGTCATTATCTTATACATTCATCCCAATGAAAGTACATGCATAGAATTAAATAGTGCCCATTCCTGCTTCTGGCTGTTGTTCCTGCATCACACTATGGGCCCGCCCCCTCCCTATATCTTGTCCAACCATGCCACATTCTGGAAGGCTTCTGTGGACATCCCGGGCTTCGTAGATTGGTTTTTCTTGGCTGCTGCATAGATCTGTACATACACTCCATCCAGAGCCTGTTGGACAGTCAGCTTGCCGCCAGTGTTGGGCTATGTCCCTCTTTCCAACCACAAGATCCAGACAAATAAGTGTACTTTCGGCATTTGTGAACCCCCTCATTTCCAACTTTATTCAGTAGGGCCATTTTAGTGGTCAAATCAAGTGGTCTACCTAATGCTGCACTTATTGCCCCTTGTAATGAATCCAAAAGAGGTGGAATACACTGCAGCTCCATGTAGTATGGAGAAAGTCTCCTTCCGCTGTCACACAGCGGAAACCTTTGGATGCAGCTCTCCTGTTCATCCGCCATATTCAGTGTCGGGTTAGGTAGATATGATGTCAAAATTTAAACTGAATCAGTCTGAACCACACTGGTATCGCTGCCTCACGTGGAGCCATACATGCCACTGTCCATTCCAGTCCTGCTCCCCTTTGCTCTTTAGGTCCAAAAAGGAGTCTGAGGTGTTGATAACCAATGTTTTGTTCACAGTACAAATCTGGACCCATTCTGTTAGATAGGGCATTGTCAACTTGGCCTCTAAAGGGTTATTATAGGGAAGGTCAACAGTGTCAGGAATGTAGAGGGCAAGCATATGCCTGAGCTGCAAATAACAGAAAAAATGGGATCACTCTAGCCCAAATCCCAACTGGAGATCTTGAAAGGTCTTCATACCAGTGGGGGATATTATGTGCTCCATGGAGGAAATGACCAGGGAGTCCCATCATCTAAACCCCTCCAAAGTGTCAGTCTGGGATAAGTGGATTCCTTGACACAACGGAGCTTCACCTGTGATTCTTTCCTCCCACCCAAGGCGTCAGAGAGCAGGACCTCTGACCTCCTGGTCAGTGACCCAGCTCTCCGCCCATTGCAGCTCCGCTGACTGTGCCTCCGCCGCTGCTCTTCCACCCTTCTGCCAGGTAGGGGTTCGAGACGGCCCTGGTGCCCTATTTTCTGGTTGCCTATTTGCCTATTTATTTATTGTCACTTGCCTGCTTTTGAATCTCGCCTCAGTTTCTTTGCCTTAGCTTATTTTCCTCCTCTCTGCCCCTCGATCCTCTGCTGCCTCCTTCTTTCCTGTTTCGTGCCCTCCGTGCCCCCGCCGCCCCTCCCGCTGCCGGTTTTCACGCTCCCGCCTCCCAGCTGCACTTCCCTCCCCCCTCCCCTATTTAATGGCGGCCGCTCTGCGGACGCGCAGCTGGCGCTCCGTAGCACGCCAAAGGCAAGCCCTTCTGCACCTGTCTGTGACCTGACCCCGACCAGCGCCAGGGACCCTGGTTCTCCGGCCACCCACCGGTACGACTCAGCTGCCCTCCTCACACACAACCCTGGAAGGCACAACAACTGCCATCTGTCGACGCCGAACACCACCCACCACCATTTATCCTGCCGCCACTGGCGCCGAACCTTCACCACCCTCCGCACCACCACGGCTGCCACCCCCACGCCGGATGCCATCACCACTGAAGCCCTGAAGTGCATCCTCCTCAACGTGCGCTCCCTACACAGACATGCCGTAGAGATCTGAGACCTCCTCGACATCCTCTCGCCAGACGTCGCCTTCTTCACGGAAACCTGGACTAACGCCGCCTCCGCCCCCGACATCGCCACCGCCATTCCCGACGGATACACGATCCAGAGGAAGGACCGCTCCCACTGCCTAGGAGGGGGACTCGCCATCGCACACAAGAGCTCCCTCCAACTCTCCACCTCCATCACGAGCGACTCCCTCTCCAACACTGAACACCTCCATTTCCAGATACAGACCAGCCCCGGAACCACGCTTCGCGACACCCTCGCTTACAGACCCCCAGGGCCTCGCACTCCTTTCGCCACCACCATTGCCGACCTCATCGCACCCACGCCATCGCCTCCACGGACTACACACTCATCGGAGACCTGAACTTCCACCTCGACGACCGCAGCAACCCCGACTCCACCGCCCTCCTGGACAACCTCGCCAACCTCGGATTGAAGCAGCTCGTCACCACCCCCACCCACAAGGCTGGACACATCTTCAACCCCATCTTCGCAGGAGGGACCAACATCCACTTCAGCCACACTTCACAGCCCCTCTGGACTGACCACCACTGCGTACACTTCTCCTTCAACACCACCACCGCACACAAGCCCGCACCGCGCCCTCCACGAATGAATTGGAGCAAGGTCACAGAGGAGCACCTCAACTCCACCCTCATCCACGACCCCCCTCCGCCACGACCGATGCCAACTCTACAGCCAAGGAACTACACCGCTGGATCACCAGCTGCGCAGACAAGCTCGCACCCCTCCGCCACCCCGACAGACAATGCCCCCTGAAGGCCGCCTGGTTCACTACCGACCTCTAAGAAGCCAGACGCTCCTGCAGACGTCTCAAAAAACGTTGGAGAAACAGCAAAACCACCGAAGACCAGAACACCTACAGGAACGCCATGACTGATTACCACCAACGCATAAGAGCCACCAAGAGGACCTTCATCCGGAACAAAATCCTCACCAACGCCAGCAACTCAAAGGAACTCTTCAACATCATCCAGCAGTTCACCAAACCCCCCAGCGAAGCCACGGACGTCACGCCATCCCAGGACCTCTGCAACAAGCTTGGTTCCTACTTCCACCTGAAAATCAAGGCCCTCTACAACAACTTCAGTGAACAGTCTCCAGAAACCACCCTTCCTTCTGGCAATGACAGCCAGCCCACCATCACCACCTGGACACCGGTCACCACCGAAGATACCACCACGACCATGAAGAGCACCCACTCAGAAGCCCCCATGGACCCCTGCCCGCCGCACATCTTCCACAGAGCCGCCATGGCACCCGAACTACGCCGCACCATCAACGCCTCCTTCGAATCCGTCATTTTCCCTGATGACTGGAAGCGGGCAGAGGTCAAGCCCCTACTCAAGAAACCCTTGGCTGACCCGATGGACCTGAAAAACTACCGGCCCACCTCTCTCCTTCCCTTCGCAGCCTAAGTCACAGAGAAATTCGTCAACGGGCAGTTGACCACCTTCATCGAAGAGAACGCCATCCTCGACTCCTCCCAGTCTGGATTCCGCAGTAACCACAGCACCGAGACCGCCCTCCTTGCCGCCACCGATGACATCCGCTTGCTACTCTACCAGGGCCACACCGCAGCCCTCATCCTGCTAGACCTCTCCGCAGCCTTCAACACCGTCTCCCACCGCACTCGGGCAGCCAGACTCCATGACGCCGACATACGGGGAAACGCCCTCGACTGGATCCGCTCCTTTCTCGCCGGCAGAACCCAAAGGATCAGACTCCCACCCTTCCTCTCCGAACCCACAGAGATCAACTGCGGATACTCAAGGATCATCACTCAGCCCCATGCTCTTCAACATATACATGGCCCCCCTCGCCGCCATCGTCAGACAGCATGGGCTCAGTATAGTATCCTTCACCGACGCACCATCAACAGCTGCCTAAAGCTCAACTCGGAGAAGACAGAGGTCCTCATCCTTGGACCCTCCCACACCTCTTGGGACAACACCTGGTGGACCACTGCCCTCGGAAACCCACCCACCCCGAAGGACCACGCCCGGAACCTCAGCATCATTCTTGACTCCTCCTTCACCATGACTCGCCAGATCAACACCGTCGCCTCCACCTGCTTCAACTCCCTCCGCATCCTCCGCAAGACATTCAAGTGGACAGGGCCGGACTGGGAACAGAAACCGGCCCTGGCAAACTGCTCAGCCGGCCCCCTCTGGGGTGAGGGGGAGTGCAGCCGAGCAGTTTGCGAGGGCCGGTTTCGGACGATTTTGTTACAGGGGGCCGATATTGCCGACCCCCGGTAACAAAAGCGGCCCCACAGGGGCCCAAAACCAGCCCCCACCCTAGCGGCCTACCGGGGAAACGCCCGATGCCCGCTATGGCCAGTCCGGCCCTGCAAGTGGATCCCCACCGAAGCCAGAAAGACCGTCATCCACGCACTCATAACCAGCAGACTGGACTACGGTAATGCCCTCCACGCTGGAATCAACAAATCCCTGCTACACAAACTCCAGACCATCCAGAACACCGCAGCCAGACTCGTCCTCGGCACCCCACGAGATGAGCACATGACCTAGCACCTGCGAGAGCTCCACTGGCTCCCCGTCGAGACGAGAGTAACCTTCAAGCTACTCACCCACACCTACAAATCCCTCCACAACATCGGACCCAAATACCTCAACAAAAGAGTCTCTTTCCACATACCCAAAGAAACCTCCGCTCCGCCGACCTCGCCGTGGCAGAGACCCTGCGCATCTGCAGAACCAGAGCAGGTGGAAGAGCCTTCTCCTACGTAGCGGCCAAGCTCCCAGTCAACATCAGACGCTCCCCCACCCTGCACACCTTCAGGAGAGCCTCAAGACCTGGCTGTTCGGCTGACCCGGAGCTGCACCCTCCCCCTCCCGTGCCTTGAGACCCGCACGGGTGAGTAGCCCGCCTTAAAAGCCCCTCATTGATTGATTGATTGATTGAAATTCTACAGAGCCTCAGGCTCATCGCCATGGCTAGGGGTATATTCTGTCTGCATTGCTTTACCACTGTACAGATAGTACAAGGGAGACCTATCTCCTAACAGCCAGCGCTCTGGTCTGTAGGCCAGGTCATCTATAGGGCCATATAAACAATCATTCAGGACCAGAAGATGGGACGTTTATAGTAAAAGGCTATATCCACCAGAGCCAGACCACCATCATAAGCTGACTTGCAGCACTTTGCGAAAGCTACTAGGTGAGCCCCCCATACAAATGTGGGAAGTTATTTATTGAAGGTGGCAGTTGTGCAGTTTGGAATATAAGGTAGATGATTCTGTAGGAAGTACAGGAGTTCAGAAAAGGTAATCATCTTGGTTAGTGCCACAACCGCGGTAGGGGTAAAGTGGACCACCGTGTATCTTGGCTGCAAGTCAGGGCGTGATGTTAGCTGCTATTGCAGTTATTGTACTATCAGTGATTTGTATCCCTTGGTATCGAAACCCTGTGTATGTGACCATCAGCCCCGCTCGATCAGCCCAAATCAAGGTCTGCCTGTTATGTCCCAATAGAAATAATTTTGTCTTGCCCCAATGGACCCTTAGACCAGAGGCGTTAAGAAAGGCATTTACGATATCCTCGATTACAGATCCCAAGCTCTCCGGGCTTGCCCACATACAGCAAAGGGTCATCCATATAGAGGGAGACCCTGCCTGACCAGTTAAATCCTACAAGGCGCCCATCTGTTCTAAACAAATGCACTAGGATTTCAACCCCTAAGGCTAATAGCAGGGCTTATAGCAGTCACCACTGTTGCATGCCCCTCCGTAGCTGAAGGGGTGAGGAGAGGATGTCCCACAATTTAACCCGGGCCCAAGGTAAGATGTATAGAGTCCTAGCATATGAGATGTATATAGGTCCGATCCCCAAGTGCTTGAGAAGGGCAAAAAAGTGGGACCATGATAAACTATCAAAGGGTTTCTCAAAGTTGTTTGATAAAAGAGCTAAGGGGTATTGTAGTCGATGGCCATCACTATTGTGTTGTGTAGACAACGTATATTGTGCCTGGTAGAACACAGGGGCGGCTCTGCCGCAATGGCAGAGGAGCGTCGCCCCACTGGCTCAGAGCCAACAGGTGAAAAATAAAACGATTACTTATAATAGTTTTATTTTTCATTTGCTGGCTCTGAGCCAGCGTGTGTAGAGAGGGGCGGAGCCAGGGCATGGGAAGGGGGAAGAGGAGTGCTATGGGCACTTTTAAGTGTGCCTGTGTATTTGGCCTGCCATCTCAGGCCAGCCAAACACACATGTGCACTTAGGTTTCTCCAGCCTGGCTCTATTGAACAGCCAGGCAGGAGAAACAGCACAGACTCCCTAGTCTGAGCAGAGCGTCTTTCCAGCCTGCTCAGGCCATTCCCCGCGCTGCTCTCACAGTATGAGAGCAGTGAGGGGATTGCACAGGGAGTATAATGCTACCCCAGTGCCTGGTGGGACCAGGAAGACCGAGGCGCGACACAGGAGGCGGCCGGCAGCTCCAGGTAAGTGGTTTACATTTTTAAAAAAAATTATTAACCCCCCCTGCTCTCTCCCCATCTGCATTCCCCCACACCCCCTCCACCCGCATCACCACCTCTTCATTGTGTCAGCCGCAACTGGTAGAACAATGCGGCAGAAATCCACTCTGATCTATATGTATTAGATATTGTGTCACAGTAGGATTTTCGCCAAACCTTTTGTTTCACTAATGATCATCAAGTTTGGCCTAAAGGAGGCACATAGATGTGCCAGCTTATGGACGTGCAGAATATTAGTGATATGTGATTCTTCCAAATCGTGGGGAAAGGACCCAGTGTCTGTAGCTTCAATATGTTGGTCTAATAAGGGCCGAGTGAGAACAGTAGCTCATCATTTAAAGAGCTCCATTGGGAGGCCATTCGGGCCTGAGCTTTTACCCGTTGCAAGCTGGAGATGGTTTGCGTTATGTCATTGGGGGTAAGTGGCTCATCTAGCACTGTGCATTGTTCAAGTGTAAGTAGCTGGCACTGAATTGCAGCTATACATGCATGGATATTATCTATTGGTGTAGGGAAGGAGTCAGTGTTAAGGGAAGTGTAGTAAGTAGCAAATGTATCAGCCATGTCTTTCGGGCATGTGTAAGGGTACCATTCGTATCTTCTAGTTGGTAAATTTGTTTATAGCTGTCATCCCTTTGACTGAGCAGGTGTAGCAATTTCCTGGTTTTATTACTGTGCACATATAGCCAGCTTTCAGAAGTGTGTCAGATTTTCCCCGCTTTATCAAGCTGGGTTTGTTCCAAGGCTAAAGAGGCTGCATTGAGATTATGAAAGGTCAATGGAGATGTGGTCTGAGTGTATTCCCTTTCAGCATCCATTACTGACTCTTCGAATGTGCCAATAATGCATAGTTTTTCACGCCTATGGAATACCGTCTTTGAGATAATATCCCCCATTACCACAGCTTCGTAGGCTTCCCAAACAATTCACAGAGATTCCACAGAGCCCATGTTCTTTTGAGAATGCTGAGTAGATGTTATTTTAAGTGTTTCCCCAAAAGGCTTTTTGATTAACCATGCGTTCAGCTTCCAGGGTAGGGGGGAACGAGGGCTGTCTCCCTGAACTTGGAGCTCCAGTGGTGCATGGTCAGATAGTCCCCTCGCAAGGACTGAGATGTTCACAATCTGGCTTAGATATGTTCGAGGGACAAAAAAATACTATAGCCAAGCCACAAGAAGGATTTGTGTACTTCAGAATATAGACGGTGTGCCCTCCTGGGTTGTGTTGTAGTGTCGCCAGATATCACAGAGACCTAGGGCAGAATCAAAGGTCTTCAGTAGACTTCATGCTGGAGCTGTCAACAGTGATGACTCCGCCCCAGATAATGTTGCATCTGCAAAGTCATTAAAATCACCTCCCACAATTGTGGAGCCCACCGGAGCAGATAAGAGTGCAGTGCTTAAGTGGGAGAGGAAGGTTCCATAGGGGCAGAGCATATATAGAGCAAAATGTAAACAGAGATCGCCTAAGTTTCCTTGCCACCCATATATATTGACCCAGTCTGTCCCTGTGGAAATCCTCGTGGTTAGCCCTGGAGAAGCCGTCTCTTCGTAGGCATCTGCAATCATTGCTCATTAGGTAGCTTTTATGGAGCAAGAGTATATCAACCACCAGTTGTTTAGCACATTTAAGGACTGCACCTCATTTAATCTTATTTAAGATGCCAATTACGTTCCACGTAAGGCAACATAGTGACAAACTGTGCTATGCATCGGAATATTGGAATACTTATGTGGTCTGGGTATTCATATGTATGACAAAGGCAATGGCTTTGATAAACATGTCAGGTGAACATTCAAACAACAAATAACTTTCCAAATTCCCCCTCTTCATACTTCAAGCTATGAAGTACCTGTTACCATGCTACTTAACCAGACAACAATTATCTCGGTCCTGCCATCTAGCAATCCCAAAGAACTTAGAAACCCCTTCAACAATAAAAGTGGGCGCGACAATCATGTCAGTGGCCAAGTCGAGTCCAAGCTCATAATCTAGCAGCATGAGTAGCCGAGAGAGGATCCACTAGGAGGTTCAGGCGCGGCCACCACCGCACGAGGCAACTACAAGAGTGAGGCCACGCACGGCAGCTAACAGAAACAGCCCCCACTACATCAGCTCAAGCCAGCCTTCTTGCAGCATCCAGGTCCACCTCTGGTTGAGGGGGGCGGTGCCGTTTCTCACCTCAAGTGAACTGGAGATCTGGCATGTGATAATTCAGATTCTGCTTGCTCTCCATCTATGACAGATGTACTAGGTGATTGGGGAGGGTCACCTTTCCCTCTCCCTCACTGTCTCTACAGGCAGGAATTTCTTCTGCGGTTTCGTTGCGGCAAGAAACATCACCCCCCGCCCCCCTATACCCTTTGTAAGCATATATCTGTCTGTGGAGGCTGCTCCTCCACCTATCGCTATGCCTGCTCCAGAGACTCAAAGAAGAATGATTTGGACTGGTGGATCACTCTGAGCTTTTCAGGAAAGAGCAACATATACTGTAGTCCCATTGCAATGAATTTCTGTTTAGAACTTAAACGTTTTGGACTTTTTTTGTACCAGTCGAGTGTAGTTAGGAAAATTCATGATATTATTAAAAGTGTATTTCACATCCTTCTGAGTTCTGTTCGTGCGCAGGATCAGATCATGGTTACAGTAGTTGAGGAACCTTGCAATGAGGGGCCTAGGAGGGGTGCCTGGAGGTGGCTATGGTCCCATGGCCCGATGAGCTTGCTCAAGGACAAAGCATTGAGAAAATTCCTGGATTAGAGACTGTAGCCAGTCAGACAAGAATCACCTCGGGTAAGTGCCCTCAACACCCTCCGGAAAGCCCACAATGCACAGCCCTCCACATCTTTGATTCGGAAAGCTAGGTCTTAAAATCCAATTGTGAGGCAGGTCACCATAGATTTCAGCTTCTTCATTTGTCCTCTATTTGCGAAATTCATCCCTCCACCTCAGTCACCCTCCCGACCACATTTTGAAGGTCCTGTCGGAGGAGTGACACATCGGAGCGAACCTCCTCTATTTTTGTCTCACGGGTTGCCTTGAATTTATGTACGACCTGTAGGATCTGGGATGTTGATGATTGTAGGCCCACCTGTTGCTCATCGTCCAGAACCATGTCAGTCACCAAGTCGGTCATTCTGGCACTAGACCGCAGCGATGTAGTATAGTTGTCTATCTTCTGTCGTCTAGAGGCATCTGTGACTTATCACTGGTCAGAGGCATCAGCATTAGTACATAGTAGCAGTCACACTCAGGAAATAGGAGTCTAGTTATCACCCATAGGTCAATGAGAGGAAGACTGTGTTTGTTACCCGCACACGCCAGAGCACTCAACCAGTAAAGGTCGAGTGGAGACTGCCAGGGAAGCATCTCCTTTCCTTCTAAGAGTGGCTCGGTAAAGGGCCAGGTCAGTATCAATATCGGCGCCCGGGCTGTGGACGCAGTTCAC